>LPNX010798904.1:424709-452083 GCA_001517045.1 Pseudotsuga menziesii
CTAGGTGTGTAAAAGGCGGCAACAGGCCCCTATATGTCTCTAGGGTATTCTGGTCTAGGACCAAACAGTTTCTTGGACACGATGTCCAAGCAGATTCTGTAGGTTGAAACAAAGACTTCCTGGTCTGGGACCAGGCAAATTCTTGGTTTGGGACCAAGCAGTTCCTGCAGATACATTCTTGGTCAGTTAACCAGGTGGATCTTGGTCAAGTTGACCAAGATGATGATGTGTGATGTCCTCTCTCCTATTAAGTTATTGCTAGGTTGTTTCTCAAGGGACTGGCCACCCCTTCATGATGTCATTAGCACCTAACCCTTAGGAGCAGTACTAAGGACCAGAGGATCACATCATCTAGTTTGGATATTCTCCTTATACAGTGATGATAAAGATGTATGGAACACACATGACAATATACCTTGAGAGAGAAAAGATTAAAGTCCTTGGTCCTTTATGGTACACCTTAGTCATGTTGGTCCTGTAGGTTAAAGAGAGGTTGTTTGTCCACCTTTATGGTATACCTTAGTCTTCTGGGTATGATGGTTGTCTTACCCTCTTTTTATGACCCCTTTGGTTGACTTATGGTCCTTTATCTTACTTGGTCCTAGCACTCTTATTATGTGTACCTTTAGTATGATGACTTTATTTTATTGTTTTTATTTTTGGACCATTGGTACCCTATCCTAAGTCAACTTAACTTTATGGTTTTTATTTTGTAAGACCATTGGAGCATTGGTACCCTATCCTAAGTTCACTTAACTTTATTTTATGTTTGACCATCCTAAAACCTAGGATTGCCTAAGTGACCTTTCTAGAAGGCTTGTCAAGATTACAAGTAAGTTTCACTTCTCCATTTCTACCAAGTATCTTGACATGAGAAGAGGCTCAAATCTGATCCTTCACTGGATTTGTTTAACGCCTAGGGCTTCTACTGCTTTGGGTGGACGTTTTGATTTCTTGTTGCTCCTATCTTCTTATGCAATAGTCCATGACTGTTTTAGGTGACCTTACGGGTTGATCTATGGACTGTGTATTGTCTTCCTGCTGAGTCGTGACCTTATGGACTGCTCCGTGGATTGTGCATCTTGCTGAGTCGTGACCTTGTATACCAAATTCGTGGACTATGTGGGACTGTGTGTCCTTCCAAAGTTTGGATGTGACTGTGTATACTAGTTAGTTGTGACTATATATACTAGTGGGATGTGACTGTGACTGTGTTGTCCCTCCTAGCTAGGTTATGGACTGTGATGATCTCCCTTAGTTTTAATGTGAATTGTGGTAACCTCTTCTAGCTTAGGCATGGCTGATTTGACCTTACCTCTCGGGCCTTGACTTGTTTGCAACCTGTCTTGAACTAAGTTGTGGTTGTGTTAAGCCCTAAATGACAGAGGTCTTCACACTTGATGACTGAGGTATCTTGTTTACTACTGTATGTGTCTAACCTTAACCTACATCTCTCTAACTCTCTCTCTCAAGGTATGTCATCCGATCCTTTTGGAAGCTTGTCCTTTCAGTGACAAGATCTGACCCTAAGTATCTGAGTATAAGGCAGATCCAAACCAGATCTAAATCAACATTGTTACAGTTCATTATCACTGCTCTTTAGTTTTTTTATTCATTAGTATGTTTTACATGGTACTAATGCTACTGTCTCTTGCATCTCAAGGACCAACTTTACCACATGGACTATTGAGGAGTGCTAAATTTGAAAGAGATGAAAATTTATGCTCTAATTTTTCTTACTAGTATGCATCTAGCACTATGTTGGAATTTTGTTCAGTGTTACTGTTGTACTGTCCTGCATCTTAAAATATATCTATGTTACCATTGGTGTACCTTTACTTCGTCTAAGTGGTTGACTAAAGTGATGTGCCAAGTTGTTAATTTTTTAAAACCCCTAATCTAACCCAAAACTTTAACACTTTATGATATAAATTTTTAAACTCTTAGATTCGCATCTACAAGAGGTTTTCAGTCTAAAGTCCAACACACTTTTAGAATTCAAATTTGCAAATTTACTATAATCAAGTGACATGATGACATCAAAATAATCCTAAAAGTAATGTATTTCAATCATTAACATGAACTAGGAATTCAAACAATCTCATTTAAGCAAAGAGCCTACAAAGGATTATCAAATCTAAAGAGCTAACAGATGTGTAAACCTTTTCATCCCTAGATATACCTTTCCAAGAAGACAAGATCAAAAAACTCACTCCACAATCCCTTATGAGCACTTCTTGGAGATGAGAAATGAACTCATTATTCAACCGCAATAAACCCTCCACCACTGGTTACATGCTCTTTGCAATCTGCTCAGCCTATTTAGAGTGGGTTCTCACATACTTCAAGTAGAGACAGACCACCAGATCGACCATTCTGACAGGATCTACCAGTTGTGCCATATTCAGGAGGTTGAGAGAGTAGAACTTCATTTTTCATTGCCCCATCTACTACAAGATCAAAGGGATGTTCCATTGCCTTTTCAGGGGGACTCAAACTCTCACCAACGTTTTCAGATATCCCAACCAAAGATGCTTGTTTTTATACATGCAAGAGACCCTCAAGTTCTAAGCCCATACTCTTCAACCTTCTACTCGACCAAATTCGTCCCAGCAAATTACTTCCTATTTCACATTGCTACACTTGGGATGGGGCACCAAGGGATAGACCAATAGCAGCACAGTCGCAAACTCCAAATTAGTGTGAACTTGTGAGACCCACCCCCCATCCCCGAGATTTCAAGGGTATGACAAGACTAGATCCCTCCCTTTGAGGCAGATGAGACCCCCCAAGCCTCAGCGATAGGCTACATCCTCTTAACAGCAGCACCATGGGTGATCGAGGTCTTCCACCAACTCTTCCTATGGACAACATACTATCTTGAGCTATGTTGTTGGGAGCGGGGAGCGGTACCGGTGCGCAAAGCGAAATTTTCAAAAGCTCCCATTTCGGGAGCGTTTTTTACACAGTATATATATTATAATATATTTTGATGGATTTATATCTAAAAACATGTCGTATGTTAAATTAGCTATAGAAAACATGGATTAAACCATATAACATCAATCATCTCGTAGTGATAACTTATAACATTGTCATCATATGATCAACCAAAACTGCTTTTATAGGAACTTGGCAAGGAAGGGAGGTATCATAACTTTGTCTTCAAATGATCAACCTAGTATAGGAGAGGAAGGGAGCGTCTAGAAAGCGCCTCGAGAGCGCGCTCCCCAACTGTGAGCATCTTGAAAGCGCCTCAAGAGTGCGCTCCCATTCCATTTAGAGCTCAACACTCTCCTCCAAGATGCCCACCGCTCCTCCAAGGCAAGTCGTCCTCCCAAGAAAGCAACAAGCCTCCATGTGAACGCCCATTGAAAAGAGCTAGTAAGCCACATAGATCTCCATTTTCCCAAGGAAGTGAGCCACATAAACATCAAGAAAAGGTTGAACAATCCAAGAGAAAGGTGTCTCCAATGTGTAAATCCATCACAAAACATCCAAGGGTAACCAACACACCATGTACCCTGTTAACAAGATAGCTTGCACTTTTTAAAAGTTCAAAAGTAGTCCTAGACAATGGGTAACTCAAGAATGAAACAAATGTCACCACACTACCCTCTGTTGTCCGCCGATTGCACACCAGCAGCAGAAATCTTCCAAAAGCTGTCTCCTCACTTGAAAAAGTGGGAGAGGTGTGACCTTGGGGGAAAGCACAACGCTAGGTACTGTCACCTACTCCTAGCTCCTTCGTTTAGGCTAACTCCTAACGAAGCCAAGGGGGGTAGTCCCTAATAAAGAGTTTTCTATGGCTCAATGTTTAAGTTAAGTTTTAAGATGTTTTGGATGCAGTTGGGTGTTGTTTAGGAGTTACTTGTGATTAGAAATGATTAAGTTTATGAATGTGACATGTAAATCAGAGCAATCCACGTTGCTAGCAAGAGACTGAAAGATAAGCAAATATTCCAGACTTGTAACTTAAGCATTCAGATATAATCAGCAAAAATAGACCATAGACAGTTGATCAAGATAGAAGATTACTCAATTATAACGAAGGACCAGTGCCTTATGGAGTCAAATAAATGCGTGAAATAAAGTCTAGTAATTAAGCTAGTGAATATTAGGTTTTGCAAGTGCTCTTGGTAGATTTTAAGAATTTTAAAAAATGCCCTTGATTAGGGTGTCAACGAAGGTTTGTCAAAGCCGGGAGACTCTTCTAAGTTTCCTCCGTTTAAGACATGTCGGACCCCCCCAGTATCCCAGGCTGATATTGTCAAGTGACCAGCTAGCCGAGAATCTAAGACAGCGGGAGGTTTCGACGCCTCTAATAGGAAGTACTTTGGAAAGATCCCTACAATGCCGGTGCGTTGGTTAAGGGTGTTTAAGGGTTATTAAATTACTCTTGTAGGGTTTAAAGATCCAATGTCGTTTCTGGGTATTCCGATCTAGGATCGGTCAGAGCATACTTCGGCAAGGAGGGAAGGGAGTTAATTAATTAAAGGGATATGTGTGTTGAAGATTTTATTAAAACAATTAATTAGACTCTCCGACAGAGAGCGCTCTTGACCCCATCTTATGACAGTGGTTCAAGAGACTTAGCTAATCTATATGCAGCTAATGCAGGGATTGTGCAAACCTAGGATGCTCTCCGATAGAGAGTGCTCTTGACTTGTGTTTTTGCAAGTTCAAGAGTCTTAAATAATTAATTGATTAAACAAGCACAACAATTAAGATGAAAGTGGTTGATTAAACTCTCCGACAGAGAGCACTCTTGATCCACCTTACGGTGAGATTCAAGAGATTTTGGTTCTTTTTATGATTTGACAATTATATAACAAGATACCAAAATGCAATAATAAATCTAGCAATTAGTGTTTATGCTAAGGAACAACTAGCAATTAGCAAAAAATGGAAACTAAGACTAAGCAAAAAACTAAACTAATTACTTAAAGGAAACTACACTAAAAAATCATGAAAAATGACACAACACCCTTCCCCCAAATAGGGGAAGTATAAAAGAAATGAGACTTGCTCCCAATAGCCTTTTTTATTAGTTTTATACAATGATGATATGTTCTTTGCTTCTTGGAAGAATAGGTAAATAAGGGGATTGAGAGAAGAGGGAGAGAGTTTTTTTGTTCTTTTGCACTCCTTGCTTGCTTGTGGCCTTTGGGCTCTCCTTCACCTGCCTGAAATTAAGAGCTCTAGACATACACTTGTTATAGGATTAGTTGATAAAAAATAATTTGAAAATAAATCTACAAACTAGATAAAAACAACTACCCAAACTTACCGAAAAGAAGGGAGAGAAGAGGAAAGAGAAAGGCAAGGCAAGAGAGGGGGAAAGGGAGTGAAAAGAGAACAAAAGGCAAGTCAAAGAAGGCTGGAAACTAAGGGAGAAAGAGGGCTGCAAATTAGAGAAATAAGGCTGCAAATGAGGGTGAAAAAGGCTGAAAGTACAGCCCAAAAGATGGCCCAAAAAGAGGATGGAAAGGGGCTGCAAAAAGTGGAAAAAGGAGGCAAAAGAGGGCTGTCCAAAAGGGTAAAAAGTGGGGAAAAGTGGACAGCGAACTAAGGGAAGGAATGGCTGCAAAAATAAGGCCTAAAAGGCTGCAAAAAGTAAACAGGGCAGCCAACCGGGGCAAAGGCTAAGTGAATGAATGTTCACTTAGCCAAAACGTGCCCTAATCCCAAGGAAATAAAGATTTTATAAAAATTTGAGAGATGAATAATATGAAAGAAACACTCAAACCTGTGGTACTTTGATGGCGTTTGGATTCTTTTGGATCTTGAAAATTTGGAAGTTTCCTTGACTTCGAGAGGAGAGGATGCACTTGAGCTCAAACTCCTACTCGCTTCAATGAGATGACCTGCACAATTTCAACTCAATACTTGCAAACAATGGATTAGATCATGTATGTTTGGTAAATAAAAATATAAAGAGCATGTCATACAACTGAATAATCGATGCTACTTTAATTCATAGAAACAAAATCATAAAAGATCAAATCTTAACATCAAATGATCAATCTTACGTGCTTATAGAAGCCTTCTAAAGCATGAGCTATTATCCAATCCTAAGCAATAAAAGACAAAAATTGAAACATTTCACCTCATTCGCCAATTGTTCATCCACATTCACACACCATGTATGCCTCCAAAGCTTTAAAATTTATTATACGGTTGCAAAAGCAACAAGCATTATAGTAATTCACCAGAGGTTCTTTGCATAAAGATCCATCCTAATAGAGCTGAAAGAGCCTCTATTTATACAATGAGAGAGTGCTAAAACCCTAAAACCAAACCTCATAACCTAACCAGCCTGGCCACCTAACAGAGAAGCCAGACCGAAATCGGAGAACCGGGAGTGAGGGGAGGCCTCCACGCAAGCAAGGCGCCCCCACTCCAACCCTTAACACTGAAATCAACCATCAGATGAAGCCACACGTGTGGAAGGTGCAACCAGGAGAGAGAGGGGCGTGAGCTGTTGAAGGAGGCACTGTAATGTTGGTAAACCCACCTTTTAGGTCTGGAAGCAGCCTCTGCTAGGTTTGGGAAGCCTACTGATGGTGTAAGCTTCAGTCTTCACCTCGACCAAATCACCGGACCAATGAGTGCTCTCCATCTCATTCTTTAGCTAGAGATGACATGTCTGCTAACTGATAATAAATTAATTGCCCTCTTAATGATGACTGAAGCTGAGTTATGATAACTCCAATCATCATAAGTGCTCCATGAGATGTCATTTAGCCTTTTATTTTACTGAATTTGGATTAATTTGGAGAGTTTTAATTTTCTCCAAAATAATAATTTTTTAATAAAAATTCATTTTTTTACTCAAAACTGACTTTTTTGAGAAAAAAGGCATTATGTGTCCGATTGTTGATATGAAAGTTGGTTCTGACTGGTTGGTTGATCAAGAATGGTTTTTGGCTTAAGGTTAGAGCCCTCAATCACTGAATTCGGAGTCCGGATGACCGACTTACCACGAACAGGTTTTTTCCATTTAATTTATGGAAAAATTAACCCAAAAAACTTTAGGAAAAGTAATTAAAAATTAAAAAATTAAAAAATAATTTTTTCCACGTTTGAAAAAGATTTTTTCGAAAAAATTTTATGTGTCCAGATAACTTAGGACACGACCATGATCTACCTAAATAATGTCTAGTAGGTTTATAACACTCGGTTGGGCTCTAATAACCCCCCAAGGCCCAGAATTCAACATCGGGCATTCCAACTTTGGAGGAAGCGGGAGAAAACCTCGTCAATTATACTCAGCTGAAGGCAAAGCATAATTGCCAGGGGCAAAAAACTCCCTGGAATACCTTATTTGAAATTCTACATCTCAGGAGACCGAACCACTCAAAAGATACCCTACTAACACATTTATTACAAACCCCGCGGGGCCATGGTCAAAATTATTAAAATAAAAAAGCAGCTAGCCAATATTGGCTAGACATGTAGACGGATCAACTGATACACTGGAATCAGACTTTGAACAAGTCTGTCAACCGACGGCTCCTTAGCTAACCCAACTATGGTACAAAAAAGTTGGTAACACCCTCCAAGCAGTGACACACTACCCACTGTAGCTCTGCTTCGAGCTCTTCCTCCAAACTCAATACTCTTTTTAGAGTGTCCTTCAATCGGCCACTAATGGTAGGAGAGATGCTCCCTATGCTTCTAGTGCTTCCAGTTCCCCATGACAACGGCAATTTAACAATTTTTGTATCACATCCCTTGGATCCACTCCCTTTATAGATTTTTAGAATCAACTCTCTTCATATATCTCTCTTTGTATATCTATTTTCAATACTAACTCTATTTATGGAGTTAGGGATAGGCTTGAGTTCTACTTTTAGCTTCTTTTTTTGTAGGAGTTAATTTTGGGTTCCCTCTATGTATTGTTATCATGGTACTGCACAGTCCCATTAAGCTACTTTTGTGGTCATTTGTTGGACATTAATAAAATTATCTTATCTTATTTTATCTCTTCTATTCACAAGGGTGGTGTCACTAGGATAAGATTGCTAAATTTAGGCAATGGAGGCTAAAGGTGAAGTGAAGAGTTAGCTCTAGCTAAATATATAAGGGTGATGAAGGATAAATACTAGTGCCTATTAAGATTGGGTGAATGGAATCAAAAAGAGAGTCAAGAGGGTTGAGATTGGTGAGTGGGGAGGGTGAGAGGTGTTGTTACAACATGCAACATCTTACCTATGAATGATGAATGATATTGTTGATGATTATAGCTTGAACAGGTGCTTTTGCATAGGCTAAGTGTCTAGCATGCAGGAGTTGTCCAAATTTACCTCTCTAAGTACTTGCTTGAGAGAGTAAGTGGCTAACTTAATGTTGGCTAATGACTAAAAGTGAACTTAAGAATAAGTCACAATTGTTGATCTTAAGTGAGGCTCAACATCTAATCTTGGCCATCCCTCACTTTGGAGATTGGAGGTTAGGGTTTTAGTCATTGAGATGCAATAAAAGAAATCCTAAGGAGAGGAGAAAGACACAAGCAATCATAAGATCATTTCAGAGAGAGATCTTATGAAGAGAAGCGTGAGAGACTCGGTGGCTGAGGAGAAAAGAGAAGAGATTTGCAGCAAGAGGAAGATTTAGGGGTAGAGAAAGAGAGAGAGGAAGATTTCACTGAGAGAGAGAGAGAGGTCGATCTAGCCGCCATACCAACCAAACCAAGCACAAGGTCGATCCATACCAGCCACAAAGAGGACCGTACGGATCAGTGTGGTTGATGCAAAGTAGTGCAGGGGTGACAAAGGGTCGATTCAAGGGGTCGAATTGGGTGAAGTCGATTTCTCTTTCGTGTGTCGATTTCCTCCAGGGAGTTGATTAAGCCACTGAGGTCGATTTTCCTGTGGGGCTGAGTTACAAGTTCCATGATTATAAATTTATGATTTTCTCTATGAGCCAAGATAATAAAATAAACATTGATTGTTGGTTTTTCCCTGTTGGGGTTTTCCAGGGTAAATACCTGTGTCAAATGTGTGATTCACTTCCTGTTTATTCCACTGCATAATTGGTTAAAGATATCAAGTATACATCTTAATAATTCTTGAGTATAAAAATTATTGAGAACAGAAATCAAAATTTTGGTATTGAGAAAATTAAGCATGGTATCAGAGCCCGATAAACTCTCTGATAAGAAGGAAATCGTTTGGCAAGGGTTTAGAGCAGAAACCAAAAGTGAGATTTGAGGAGAAGCAAGCCTTTCGAAAGTCTCAAGAGTCATAGGAGGAGCAGTAGTAAATGATTACTCCACAGGTGACACAGCATCTCAGAGTTCAGCGAGTCAGGGCACAGGATCACAGGTCTCAGGGGTGACTAGGTCACAGGTTACAGGATCATCAGTTTCAGGGACACATTCTACAGGGACTTCTGGTACTGGGACAGGTTCACATGTTACACCCTCATGTGATTCAGGTACACATGGTTTAGGTTCAAGTTTACCAGGTACAGGATCTCAGACCACATGTACTTCTTCAGGGAGACATTCGTCTGATGAGAATGTAGAGGAAGATCTGCCACAGGATGCTAATTCCAAGAAGAGAAAGCCAAGTTGGCTTAAAGAGCTTGTGAAGAAAGAAAAGGAGTCTGTGGTGCCACACAAGAGGGAGGTCAGAGAGAGCAAGGCACCAGAGAGATTTTCCATCTATTTGGCACAGGTGACCAGCTTGCATGAGTCCGAGCCTGCTACTTATGAGGAGGCATCTACACATCAGGTTTGGCGAGATGCCATGATGGAAGAGTACAATTCCATCATGAAGAATGGTGTGTGGGAGGTGGTTCCAAGACCAGAGCGAAAGTCGATTATACATGCATGATGGGGTTTGAGAAATAAACCATATGCAGTGACTAAAACTGAAACCGGGTTGGGTAACAAAAAATTTCAAGTAAATAATAATAAATAAATATTTAGCTATAGGTCGCAACCCTTCGTGAATAGTCACCAAAGGTGTCTTTAGGAATTATATATATATGGCATTCTAATTGTATTGTATATAATCTCATTATTCATTATTCATTTATATTCTACTATCCTACATGGATCAGTATTATCGGAACCGGTCCGGTTCAGGCAAAACTAGCCGGTCTGAACAGTTTACGAGGTTTGTCGGTCCGGTCAGCGCCCCGAACCGCTTGGGCTGTATTTTGAGACTGAACCGTCAATTCCATACAAAACCGCTCCGGTCCATACAATGCCGTATGGCAACCATCTAGGGACCCACGAAACTCAAATTTTGGTTCTAAGCTGCAATGATATATTTTGGTTCAGAACTTCAGTGATGTATTTTGGATCAATACTTCAGTGATGTATTGCACTTGGTGATATTTTGGTTATTTGCACCTGTACTTGCTATATATATGAGAAACTTTGCATATTTGTGTATTAAAGGTTTGGATTCATATGTATGCACATGAATATACATGTTTTTTTACAAAATATGAATATTTTATGTAATTTTTTGTCTACCGATTTTTTCTCGGTTTTTTCCGATTAAAATTTTGGGCTTTGTCGGTTCGGTCCTGATAACATTGACATGGATTACTGTTATCTATCCTATCTATTCTAGATATTTCTTATATGAACAAGGACAGTTCGTTTCATTGGTATTAGAGCTTCGTCTCGATCTGGCCTTTGCCCATTACTTTTCAGACTTTGTCTGATCCATCCTTTGGATACCCATATTTTTCCAAAGGGTCTCTGATCTATAAGGCACTTCACCATTTCAATTTGAATTCTATGAAGGAATGAAAACAGACATTTAGGAAATCTATTAACGAAATATTCCGCTACAAGAGTGTAATATATATATATATATAAGTAACATAAAAAAAAGACGAAAAAAATTGATTTCCCTCGGAGAGGTTTAGTCACCGAAGTTTATTTCTATTTACGAAACTGCGTGAAGGACAAACTTGTGACCTTTCAAACAACTTATGACACAAATTCTGTCATCTGGCGAAGAAGTTACTGCTGATAAATATTCAGAATAAGTCATTGTTGATTAATCGTGTTGTTGTATACCCTTGTTACCCTATCCATTGTCAATTCTACACATACGTCGAATAAAATGCTGCAAATTCTGAGGAATTGAGGAAACAGGAACATCCACATTGAGTATTGATCTGTTGACTGTATAAGATTAAGCGAAGTACCTTTACATTATACCGATAGTTGCAGACCCGTATAAGACACCTCAATCTGTAATCGCGACGGTGGCCATAATTAACGATTCAAGTAAATCTTTTGGGTTAGCAACTTCTAACAAACCATTACAATATGCAAGCGACTTGAAGCATTAGTATCAATTTCGAAACAATTCATTTCAGACATGAAGTTTATAAGCATTACAAGGATCCTCGGATGTGGGTGACAAGCCAAGCGAAGAGGCGGACAGATGCAACAACGGCGGGCTGACACGAGAAGGCGCTTTGATCAACGAGCCAGGGGTTGCATGCCACAAATCAAGCGCTCAAGTGGCACGTATGGCTTTGGATCATGACACCCAAGCATAAGGGACATCGTTGAGGCAGGGAGCGTTGGATAAAAGAGTGGAAGGGGTCTCACACGGGAGGATTGAACACTCCGCGCAGCCAAGAGTCAAAGCTCAGGAAGAATGAACATGGAAGGACATAAGGGTGAGGAGATCTCATTGCAGATTGCAGATCTGGAGATGAGAGGCAAATCTTCTCGCCATCCTGCAGGGACGATATCCTGTACCTGGGTTCGCATTGCTAACCGTTCCTGTTGGGTGTCGACGCAATATTTAACTAAGGAGCAGCGGGACTCCATGTATAAGGAGATTGTGGAAAGAGTTTGGGTTAAACACTCGCAGGTGGGCAGAGCAACTGCCAAACGCAGAGTAATTGCTAGTGTGCATAGTAGAGTGAGGGTTCCACATAGCCGAGAACGGCGAAGGAGAAGGCTAAAAAGAGAGAGCCATTCCTGCAAAAGACTGATAGGGGCAAAGTCTAGGAGAGGGATGGCAGCTCCGGCAGTAGGGGAAGGGGGCAGTGAAGAAGACCAGTGGGAACGGCTTTTCAATGAGGAAACGTTGGCTCACATTCGCCATTCCATTGCTGCTATGGAGGAAGAGATATTTGATGAATTTCGTGTGAAGTTGGCAGATGGGGTAGTCATGTCGCACTACTAGCGACTCAAATTCATTCTCTCTCGTTCCATGAACGAAAGGGAGAGCTACGCAGAGCTCATCTGCATCACAGTGGGCAAGTTCAAGGATGAAGCGGAGAACAACCTCGGCCATATGCGCAGTCTGCTTCGCCTCTCAGCGCCACCCTTTCAGCGCATTCAGAGAGAAGAGGATGTGAGTATGGAAGAATCCAGTCATGCAGATGCAAATCAAGGCATGGGGCAGAGCAACAACGATGCCCAAGATGGCGCTGAGTCTTCTTGCCGCCGCTAGGCCGTGGCTCTATGTGGATTTGGTTTTTTTTCTTTTGTTGTCTATCCCTTCATGCACAGTCGGCTTCTATTATGTTATGTTTGTCTTCATGATCAAGCGCCCATGCTACGAGGCTGGGCCGCTCTCATGCTTCTTCATCTCTCTTTATGGGATATTCTCTTTACTTTCTTGTTTTGGATTCCAAACCAATGCCTGACTCCTTGTTTCAAGGAGCAGAGTTTGTAAATATTTTTAGTTTTATGCAGTAATAGAAGGGCCCTTTCTTACTTAAAAAAAAAGAAGCATTACAAGGAGTCTAGTCAAAATGTCACTGTCTAATTTGCTAAAGTTGTGGGACTATCTAAGTTTCGACACGACCCTCAACATGGGTGGCTATCCGTCTTAAAAAGAAGATTAATCACCATCCACTTAAAACAAAGGGATTTTAACCAAAAGGGGGTTTCGTTAAATAGTGGAAGAATATATTTTTCATAAAAGAAAAAAGGAGAGACATTTAATAAGGAGCTTTACTAAATAGTGGAAAAATATAGTTTTCATAAAAGAAAGGAGAGACATTTAATAAGGAACTTTACTAAGGCTCATAAAGATTTTATTACTTGAAGAAAAGGATTTTAAAGTAATAATCTGACCGCAACATCCAAAGTAAATATCTAACCTTCAAAGGATCATTTACAATCATTTAATTTACAAGTTATACATACAAAAGTATATTCCTACACTTTGAGAATTTGCTATTCTATAATCAAGCTAAGGGTATCCATAAACCCTTACTATTATTATAAGTAAAAGTTAAAGAGGTTTAGTAAATAGTTTATTGAAATTTGCAAAGATATATTACTATGAAATCCACAAAAAATCCAACATTTTGGACTCAATGTCCTTGTCCTAAAGGGGAGTTTAAGTATCTCTCAACCTTTAAAAATAAAATTCCTAGTTGCCACAATTGCAGAAAATTATGTGTTGCAAAGGAATGTGTATTCAATGCGTATATACATGAATTTATGTTGCAAATTAAGAAACTAAAAGATGAGCGAGCAAAACAACAACCAAATGAGAAAATATTAGAACAACAAATTCAAGATCTCCACAATAAATTTGACAAGGTTGCTGCTAATAAAGACAAAGAAATCTCCCACTTAAAAGATCATAGCTAAAAACTTTTGGCACAAATCGAAAAGTCAAAAGATAAGAAGCAATGCGATCGGAAATTAGAACAAGAAAATCACGATATTAAGAAGAAATTAGCAGAGAAAGACGACGAAAATTCCTGCCTAAGAAACCTTAATCAAAGGTTGCTTGAAGAGATTAAAAGATTAAAGGATAAAAAACAGTGAATCTAGAATCCAAAAAATTAAGTTGACAAGCTGGAAGATAATGAAGAAATTTTATGCTTAATCAACATCTACTTAAACAAATTAAAAAGATGAAGCATGATAAGAAGTCATTACAACAAAAGCTAGATGACCATGTCCACAAGGCGTCATTAATCGATAAGGAAATAAATGACTGGTGTAGTTTGAATAAATGAATTATTAGATGTGAAAGAGAATACACTAGAGAGAGGAACTATTATAGATCCAATTGACGTTCGAAATCAACAAGATGCTTATATTAAAAACTTAGCAGGATATAGACCTGTAGAAGTAGCAAAAGATGAAGGTTCCAATAACAAGACACAAGAGACTAGGACACTATATCGACATCCTAATCACAGAAGTCACTACCTCAACCAATCGGTGCATCAATAGCATTCTAAACAAAAATAGATAGTTTATATTTCGAAGAATCTGAATAAGAAAACAATTGGACCATGTCAAGGTAAAAGTCATCTTGAGAATCAAAGTACATCAGGTTTTGTCCAAGGAAACCAAAAGTACCATACTTGCAAACATCAGCAAGAAATTGGCGAGGTGCCGAGAAATCCTGAAATTTTCATCTCGTCAAAAAAATAGGGGTGAGAATGCTTGTATGTTTTACTCTCCTACTCTTTCCCATTCCTTCTCTGTCATTCCATTGGAGGCAAAAGGTTATTCTTTGAATCTCTACAAGCAAGATGTGTATGTCAATATTGTTTATCCTTTTGGTTCCATTGGTTAATATGATGGTGTTGCTTGGAAACCAAAGGAGAAGTGATGATGAGGATAAAGAAGTAGGTAGCGACACATATCATCGACAGGAGGGAGAGGAAAATGATAGTGATGGTGGTGATGGAAAGAAAACCAAAGAGAACCCAACACTCTTGTGGAAATGTGTCACAAAGCTTGGAGGAGGGAAAGGGGGTGGAACCACAAAATTTGCATGCCCCCATTCTAGAATAAATTACACAAGTTCTTATAGCCGTGTGACAAAACATTTATGTGGGGTTATGCCATGGGATGAAAAGAAGACAATAGGAGTCAAGACTCAAAACTGAAGATTTTTGTAACCCTAACCCGGTTTCAGTTTCAATTCATTGCATATGGTTTAATGCTCAAACCCCAATATGCATGTTCATAAAAAATTTAAAAAATTTCAACTAGAAAACATGAAACACATTAGATACTTTCAACTTTTGCAAACTCAGAAATTTACAGCAGCCCTAGTTTTTCCTACTCTGAAATTTATGACAGCCAACACATGAAATTTAGACTCATAATTTTGACCAAAATGTTCCAAGAAAAACCCCAAAGGGAAAACATGTATGAGAGAGAAATTTTATTATTTCTTCAGGCAAAAGACAAATCAGAACAGCAATACTTATCTCCTTGATATCTCCTCGAAAATCGTGCCAGAATCACTTTGTACAGCTGCCTCAATTTTTGTGTTATACGGTCCACACGTGTGGTTGTACGAACAGCTTTTTCTCCTCGAAAAGCATGCTTGTTGTATGCCATGTTAACAGCATTAATGGTTGGTCAAACCACCTCGAAATTTGTGCCAGAATTCCTCGATTTGTGTGTTGTGTTACCTGTTGTATTGCCTCTCCTCGAAAATTGTGCTACTATATGGTACAATCTTGAAATCTGTGCCTGCTGAAAATTTGCCTTGAGAAATGTGCCAAGAATTCTACTCTTCCTCACTTTCGAATTTGTGCAAGAATTTTTCTCTCTCCCTCAATTTCTAGAATGAAATCTCTTCAAACCCTTGTCTTCTTCTATTGCTCTCTCCTCTCCAAAAATTCTCTCTTTGGAAATGTGAACAATGAATCTCTCCCAAGCCTTTCCCTAGCCGTTTTGTTTGAGTAACCACCATTTAAAAATCAAAGGCTCTAGGGTTCAAGTTAAATCTCATTCTTCTCATTAAAAGCATTTAATTCACTTTATTAAATAAAGTCATTCTCACTTTAAAAAGTGCTAGGGACCACATTTAAAGTGTCATTGTCCACCCCAAGGCATAAATGAATGGACAAACACTTCCTAGGTAAAATTTCAACAAAAACTTGTATCGAAGCGCCAACAAATGACAAAGCCAAATATAAGAGGGAAGAGGAGGAAGCACAATACATATCCGAAAAAACAAAGGTTGAACATGAGACTTCAAGCTCGCATAGAACATTTAGCGCTCGATCCCCATCCACTCATGGTACTAGATTCTCACCCATGCATTCAGGGCATAGAACAATATCATATTTCCTTGACCAAGGTCATAGGGTTGGCGTGGATGCAAAAGTGTTATGGTTTCTCTATGCATGTGGCATACCATTCAATGTTCTTCGCCATCCCACCCCGCCCCCCCACCCGCCGCCTATTGGAATGAAATGGTAGAAGCCATTAGCTCTTCCCTTAAAGGATATAGGAGCTTCAGGTATGACAAAGATAGAACCATGGGACTTGACAAGGAAAAAGGCAAGATCCAAAATGCTTTGGGACAATTCACAAATATTTGGAATGAATATTGAGTATCCATTGTATCTAATGGTTGGACAACTGTAAAGGGAAAGCCATTGATAAATATTCTTCAAGTGTCTGCTGGTGGTGAAATCTTCCTTTCATCCCGTGATTACTTAGGTCAGTTCAAGACCGACATCATTATTGTAGAAGCCTTAATTAAAACCATTGAATCTACTGGGCCATACAATGTCATCCAAGAGATTACCAATAATGTTTCTAATTGTAAGGAAGTGGGAGCAATCATTGAGAATAGATACCCCAAATATATTTTGGTTTGGGTGTTTGGTTCACACATTGAACCTTTTGGTGCATGACACTATCAAGATGAAGGACCATGATTATAGATTGATTGGTTCATTGTACAAGAAAGGCAAGCACATGATAAGATTTATTACCAATCATAGTAAGGCCCGCCACATTTTCCGCAATCACTCAAGGTTGGAGCTATTGAAGATTGCAAAGACAAGATTTGCTAGCTATTACCTCACCTTCAAGCACTTTTGAAGGTAAGAGAGGCATTGGCCAGTATGGTATCAAGTGAATCATGGCAGATTCTGAAAGACAAGGATGCATCTGCATCTGACAAGAATGATTTTTCCGAAGGTGGAGGACGCTGTTCTTGATGGTCAATTTTGGGCAAGTCTCAGGTATGTGTTGTGTTGCCGCCTAATTCGCACCTTGGGTCACATGGCAGAAATCTTCAAGCCACTAGGTGTGTTATCCACTAATTTTGCACTTAGTTGGATTACCTGAGGAGCCGTCGGTTGACAGACTTGTTCAAAGTCTGATTCCAGTGTATCAGTTGATCCCTCTTCATGTCTAGCCAGTATTGGCTAGTCACTTTTTTATTTGAATAATTTTGACCATGGCCCCGTGGGGTTTGTAATAAAATGTGCTAGTAGAATATTTTTGAGTGGTTCGGTCTCCTGAGACGTATAATCTCAAATAGGGTATTCCAGGGAGTTTTTTGCCCTTGACAATTATGCTTTGCCTCTAGCCGAGTATAATTGACGAGGTTTTCTCCTGCTTCCTCCAAAGCTGGAATGCCCGATGTTGAATTCTAGGCCTTGGGGGGTTATTAGAGCCCAACTGAGTGTTATAAGCCTACTAGACATTATTTAGATAGATAATGGTCATGTCCTAAGTCATCTGGGCATATAAAAAAAAATCGAAAAAATCTTTTTCGAAAGGGAAAAAAATATATTTTTTAATTTTTTAATTTTTAATTACTTTTCCTAAATGTTTTGGGTTAATTTTTCCATAAATTAGATGGAAAAAACCTGTTCGTGGTAAGTCGATCATCCAGACTCCGAATTCAGTGCCGAATTCAGTGATTGAAGGCTCTAACCTTAAGCCAAAAATCATTATTGATTAGCCAGCCAGTCAGAACCAACTTTCAGATCAACAATCGGACACGTTCTTTGTGTCAGGAAGATCTCACCTGGCTTTTGCCAGACTTCTAAACCAAGGAAGTAATGCATCAATCCGAGATCTTTCATCTCGAATTCAGAGGTAAGCTCCCTCTTACTTTAATCTATCAATTGTTCATCACGTATAAGAAACAAGTCATCTACATATAGTATAAGTATCAAGACATGATTATGAACAACTTTAAAGTACAAGTTAGAATCAGCTGTACTTTTGGAAAACCCCAAGCCATAGAGAAATCCATCCATCCTACATACCAAACTCTCGAAGCCTGTTTCAGTCCATACAAGGCTTTCTTCAGTTTACATACATGGGTCTTCTTCCCATGAGTAACAAAGCCTTCAAGTTGTTCAATATGAACTTCTTCCTCAATCTTACCATTGAGAAAGGTTGTCTTTACATCCATCTGATGTAACTTCCATCTAAAAACTCCAACAAGTGAGATGATGGTTCTGATGGTAGTGTACCTAGCAAAAGGAGCAAATGTCTCGTCATAGTCTATGCCTTCTTTCTGAGTGAAGCCACAAGCTACGAATCTGGCTTTATACTTCTCCACACTACCATCTGCAGTATGCTTGATCTTATAAAGCCATCTGGAAGTCACTACTGACTTTCCTGCAGGTCTGGGAACAACTTCCCAAACATCATTCTTCATGATTGACTTATACTCTTCAATCATGGCATCAACCCATACCTGTTTACTTGTTGCATCTTTGTATGATGAAGGTTCTGAACTGATAGGCTGACTCATAAGACCGAAGTACTTTTGTGGTCTTATGATTTCTCTAAAAGCCCCTGCAGGAGCTTTATGCTACTCGACTTTTTCTACCGTCTCTTGGTACCAAGCAGGTCTCATTTTGGAAGGAGGAACTTCAAGTAGTTCTTCTAGTGGACTTTCAATGTTCTTAGGAACATCTGGAATTTCATCATCAAATTCTTCTTCCTCCTTCTGAATTTCTGAATCTAGAAACTCAAGTGGAGCAACTGCATCTTCCAGTGAAAGCTCTAGTGTTTTATGAAACACCACTTCCTCGTGGAAGATCACATCTCTGCTGACCTCAATGTGCCTCTGTCCAAGTATATATACTTGATAAGCCTTCGAGCAATCACTGTACCCAACAAAGATACCTTTCTTACCAGAGGGGCTCTAACTTAGCCCTCTTCTCTTTTGGCACATGAACATACACAAGAGTACTGAATATCCTCATGTGATCAACTACAGGTTTCTCCTTGGTGAAGACTTCTTCAAGAGTCTTCTCACCCAAGATAGCATCAAGGCTTCTGTTTTGAAGGTATACTGCAGTTCCAATAGCTTCGGCCCATAAAGACAAAGGAAGATCTAGATCAATGATCATGGCTTTAGGAGCCTCACAGATCGTTCTATTCTTCCTTTCTGCAACCCCATTCTGCTGGGGGTTGTAAGGCACTGTCAGCTCTTTCTTGATTCCTGCTTCTCAACAAAAATCATCAAACTCATTAGATTCATACTCACCTCCGTTATATGATCTCAAGATAGGGATGTGCCTGCCAATCTGATTTTCAATCAATGTCTTGAACTCTTTGAACCTGTCAAAGGTTTCACTCTTGGCCTTAAGGAAGTAAATCCAAGACTTCTGAGAGTAGTCATCAAATCCAAAATGCCTTTAGATCTACTCTTACTTCTAAGAAAGGATTGCTTAGTGTTCTTACCTAGAGCACATCCTTTGCAGATTCCTTCATGTTTTGGAGAAACTTATGGCATACCTGTAACCATATTTTGCAATCCCGGGAGAGTTGTGTAGTAAAGGTGTCCAAACCTTCTATGCCAAAGTTCACAAGGATCAACTGTGTGATGTACCAAAGCATGAGTGGAAACTTTGGAGGCCCTGTAGAGGTCTCCCTCTCGAACCCCAATCTGTACTGCTGAGTCTAGATCTGTGTCTTTTGCCCATAAAAAGACATTCTTGTCCATAAAGAGGACTCTGTGGCCCTTGTCTTCTAAACAAGTAACAGATAAAAGACTCTTCTTTAAACCAGAAACATAAAGAATATCATCAACATGAAGAGCCGTACCTGAGTCAAGTTGAAGTGAAGTTGAGCCAACTCCTTCAAGCTTGTAAGTGGAGCCATCTCCAAGTTCTACCTGAGTGGTGAACTTCTTCTTTCTATAACTGGTGAGGGTACCACGGTTACCTGTCATGTGCCTGGAGGCACCACTGTCCACCAACCAAGAAGTGGAGCAAGCTGAGAAATAACCAGTTAGAGTAGAAATCAAATAGTACTCTCTTTTAGGCTCATCAGTTTTATTGGCCTTGGTTTTCTTCTTCTTCCTCTGCTTCTGCAGCAGATGCTTGAAACCTTCACTTTGGTTTCTTCTTGTTCTGCCTGCAGTCTCTAGCATAATGTCCAAACTTGTGACAAGTATAACATTCAATCTTAGACATGTCAGAAAACTTACCCTTAGGTTTCTTACCCTTCTTTTGCTGAGGGAAAGACTTCTTGAACTTCTTTGTCTTTGCTGCAAGTGCAAGGTTGTCTTCCTTGATTACCTTGCCAGAGCTCCTTCCTTCTTCTTCTATGCAATCATGCCAAAGCCTTTCAAAGGTTGGTTGATTCTCTCGTCCACAGACAGATGCCATGAAGGTTTCCAAAGAGCTTGGGAGACCATCAACCACTGTTTGCACAAGATCATCATCATCAACAATAATACCAATAGCAATGAGTTGATCTCTTACCTGTTGAATCTTTGTGAAGAAGGAACCAACGCTTTCATCTTTGTTCAGCTTCAAAGTTCGTAGCCTCTTCTTCAAGATTCTCTTTTGACTGGGAGCCTTCTTTTCATATAGGTTGACCAAAGTATGATAGCATTCTTTAGCAGTCTTCAAAGATGTGATGTTAGGCATCAATTCCTCTCTGATAGAATCATAAATGACTCTTCTAGCCTTACCTTGCTTCCTCTTGTAAGCAAGCCTACCAGCATTTGTAGTTGGCTCTTCTGTGACATTAAGAACAATGTCATCCAAGTCATTCTCATCTAGAATGGCTGTCAACCTGAACTTCCACGAATTGAAGTTGGTTGAACCATAGAGCTTATTTTCTGGTTTGAAACCATTGATGGCCATCTCTATCACTTATCCAAATGTTAGATCTTCAAATCTTATCCCAAGATCTAGTGAGAAAGAACAGCAGTGTCCCTTTACTGTGTTTTCACATGCTAAGATCCGATACCATGTTTAATTTTAGCATTAGCAAATAAATTTTAAAAATTTGCAGATAAACTTAAACAAATCAGCAGTGCAGTAAAAACACATTCATCACATCAACACAATGGACACAAGATTTTTCACTGGGGAAACCTTCAAAGGACAAAAACCCCAAAAGCGTTAGTAGCTCATCTCGTGAATGAGATGACTTAGGAAATTCTTCAAAAAGTTCCTCAAATCCAGATTTGGATTTTACCTAGACTAACAGTAAAATTTATCACTAAAAAATCAAACTGATAATTTTTCAACCACAATTTCCAGAATTACAAAGTTTCTCAATTTAGGGCATTATCAGAAAAAATAATTATTTCTCTCTCCTGTTTGCAAAAAATCGGACTGCCTGAATTGTACCTTCTGTCTGCTGCCCGAAAGTTTTCAGGCTACCCGAACTGCTGCCCAGCTACTGTTTTCCCTACCTGATCTGCTTATCTGCTACCCGATCCTCATTGTGTCTGTGCCCGACAGCTTCCGACTGCCCTGCTGTGGTAGCTAGGCTACTGCCCGAAGGGCTAGCAGCTAGCCCAAGCCCTTAAGGGCTGGGTAGTGGACTGCCCTGAGGGTCTGTGCACCCTCGGGATGCTACAACACCCTCATGGGTATGTCTACAGGCTGCCCGGAGGTGTTGTGGGCTACAGCAGCCCTTGTGGGTATGCCCTAAGGCTACCCGAGGGTCGGTTGTGAGCCACACCCTCACGGGTATGCCTGTAGCAGGCTGCCTGTGGGTGCCGATAGGGCAGTGCCCTAAAGTGGCCTGCCCAATGAACAAACAACCCATGAAGAAAAAGGAGCTGCCCGAAATTTGTCCTTGGCTGCTCGAAAAAAGATAAGTTTGGATCTGGATAAGGCAGTCCCAAAATTTTGCTGAGAATAAAATTGCTGATAAAACCCTAGCTTAGGGTTTGTTGAAGATGCCCTAGCTGAGGCAAGAAGACAGTAAAATTGCAAATTCACTTGCCAGAGCAAACTTGTGTATATTATAATGAGAAGACTTGATCTTCTTATATAGCCTTCATTCACCTGTTAAGTGGACCAAAATTAGGAAAGATAAAAATAATAATATTTTAATCTTTTCCTAATTTCACTTTTACCTTCTTACCAAAAGCTTTTTTATTTATCTTTGACTTTTACCAAAAGTCCTTATTTATTTTTTACTTCCACCTGTGGTCATTTTCTTGTGGTACAAAAGTCTTTATTTATTTTGACTTTTGACTTTGGCATTTTTCCAAGTGCCTCTGTGGTCATTACCTGTGGTCCTTTTTTATTCCAAAAGTACATCATCATAAACCAAGAGAGTTACTAATGCTTTTATCTCACACTCTGTGTGACACCTAGATCTGGTACTAGGGTAACTTAACTAAGGGTACCTAATCCTTGGAGAAGTACACCAAGACCATAGATCAAGGGTCAAAGTGCCACACATGCCTAGACCAAGTCTAGGGCTTAGAGTGCCTTCATTCTCCAATAGAATGGCTACTCAGAACTACGCTGAGTCTACCAGTACTAGACTGGTCTACATCATGGTCCCGAACCAGATGTCTACTCAACACTAGGTTGAGTCTACCCAAGGCAGAGTTGGGTCTGTATCATGGTCCCAGACCAGATATCTACCATTCAACAAAATGGTCACTCAACACTGGGTTGAGTCTTCACCATGGTCCCAAACCAGGTGGTCCCATTCTCCTAAGGGAAGGGCTCTCAATGCTGCTCAGAAAAATCAACACCCCGTGACTAATTTTCTACACCCCATAGCCCATAGGATTCAAAGCACTTAGGTCACTATTCATTATTTCATCATATATACTTGTTGTTTATGACATTTCTGCTCACAAATTTGAGCTTCTAAGATTAGGTTTTGTGGCTTAACAACGGATTTGCATGCTTCCCACAGCAGTAGTTTGTTCTTAGGGGTAAATCTATGTTCTTACTTCTTGTTTGGTGTGTTCTTATGTAGTCTACAGGTATGATATTTCAAATTACAGAGAAAAATTCAAATTAGACTACATGTATGATATTACAAATTACAGAGAAAAATGATATCCCTAAGCCAAAAAATCGGCTCGAAAAAATCGCGACTTTTTAACTTTTCAAAAAGTCGCAAAGGCTAAAAATGGCAAGTCTCGACTTTTTCCAAAAAGTCGACATTTTTGCTAAAATGGCTAATTTTCCAAAAATGTCATTTTAGCCATTTTTGTTGTATACTAACACCTTTCCTCTGCCGTATAAATATTTCAAATGTATTTGAAGATCAAACCATGCAATGATAATCAATACAAAATATGTATCCGTTTATCAAAGATCACAATGGTAATTGAATTACCTTTTTTACTATTATGGAATTTTTTGAGCAAACATATTTTGAGTGATCATCATAGCACATTGTAGGGAAAAGAGAGCAATGTTTCAAGTGGTAGATGAGTTAGGGCTAAATGTGAGGCTCATGTCGAAAATTCAATTTGGGAGGAGAGAAAAATACATCTATGATTTATCACCAATACAAAACAAGAAATACGTTTAATGGCTGAAAACCAAATCAATAGAATATACCTTTCAAAAATTGGGTTTAAGTCATAAGATGGAGGGACAAATAAAAAGCAGTTATGAAAACCTTATATAAAACTAATCATTGGAGTAGGGAAAAATATGAAGTATGAATGGAAAATGCGGGAAGAGAGCATTGATATTAGATAGCTAGATGCTAGTTTTCCTCGGATACATTTATATATGTGATGTCATGTTGTATTGGTTATCCACTTTTGAGTCCTTGATTGAACAACTATGATGTTTCATGATACAATATCGACTTTGATGTATCATTTTACATTTGGCATGACTACATGATGATGATATATATCAATCCTTTCTCCATATTTATGTTCCAATGTGTTTATCTGATGTTATCGTTGCTTTAAATGTTTAAAATTCTGAAGAAAAAAAAAAGAATGCATTTTGTATTTTTTAATGTTTGTCGACTTTTGCCGATGTTGCCAAGAAGTTGTACTCAGGGCCCTTGCTGACTTTTTGCCGATGCCAACTTTTTCAATATTGGTATCACAAAAAAGCATTGTGAGCTCATCTTGATTCACTTGCAAATCTGCAACCATTCTTCTTAAGCCAGACTTTCTTCATATGCCCCTTTTATTGCTGCTCTGTATCATACTCATGTAGAGGCAAGTGAAAATACATGTTCTTTCTTGATCCAAGAAACTGTCCATGTGCCAAGACTGAACACATAACCTGTTGTACACTTCATGTCATCCACAGATCTTGCCCAATCCAAGTCTGAACATGCACACAACTATAGGTTATGCTTCAAGGCAAGAAAATGGAGCCAAAATTCTGCAGAGAAGTGGTTGTCTATGCAGCTCACATCATCAACTGGATTCCCACTCATGCATTGCAAGGTATGACTCTATATGAGAAATGGTATGGTTGCAAATTGCAAACCCTCAGTTTTGCATTTTAGAACTTTTGGATCAAGTGCATAGACCCATATTCCCAGGGCAAAGTGAAACAAATTGGAACCCAAATTTTACTATTGTAAATCTGCAACCATTCTTCTTAAGCCAGACTTTCTTCATATGCCCCTGTTGCCGCCTTTCACACACCTAGGTCACGTGGCAGAAATCTTCAAGCCACTCGGTGTGTCCTTGGGGGCAAGTCTCGAGTCAAGGCTGTCACCTTGTTCTTGACTCCTCCGTTTAGGCTCAACTCCTAACGAAGCCAAGGGGGGTAGACCCTATTAAATTACTAAGGATGATTTCTTAGTGTGGTGATGTTAAACTGAATCAGTTATTTAGGAGTTTGAATATTTTAACTATAGACAATTAAAGATGACAAGATACGAAGATAAACACACGAAAGCACAAAGTTGATAAACAATATATATATATATAAAGCAAAAAATGACCAGTGCCTTAGAATGGAGTCAAATCAATAAGATCAATGTGCTTGCATATGCTTGAAGTGAATGTTTTGCAATTGCATCTTGATATGTTTTAAGTTAAAATTGAAGTATGAGTTGATTAAATTAGGCTAAGGGGGGACTCTAAATATACCCGAGAGTACTTGGAGTGTGTCCAAAACTAAACCTTCACGGCTACCCACAAGGAATATGTGGGCTGAAATGGAGTCTCTGGGGCTATTGTTCGTAATGCACCTGTTAGGGTGTGACAGAGATCGGCGCCCCGAGGTCACTTTTCAGTAAGTTCCCGCTTCCTTTGGGTATTTTGCCACCGTAAAGGTTTGATCTAGGTGTTGGATTTTCACCTGATGGTTTGTCAGTTGGGGAGTGTGAGTCCTAATTATACTAGTCACCCAAGTGCTTTTGATACAGCTTGACTGATCGGACGAACCGCAGCCAAGTGCAGAGCATACACACTGGAGTCTTGTAAATTTTAATAAGTTTTAAACTGGATGTTCTTGTTTAAAAGAAAAGCCTCCAAGAACCTCTTTCGATCCAAGTGGATCTCAATCGAGGAATCGAGGAGCGGTTAAAACTTAATTTTAAAGTTGTTGATAAACAAATGATAGAAAAAAGCAAACAGATACACAGTTCCAGTTTCTTAATTAATCCTACCACGAATCTCTTTCCCCTTTCGGGTCAATCGGGAAATCGTGGGGTAAGTATTACGATTACTTTGAAATGTAAGATATGGAATATGGAATTAATAAAGAAATAAATTATCCTACCCTGCAGATTAGATCAATACTAGTTTTAAAAAGAAATGAGAAACAGCACAAAAAGGACACCAACGCAAATCCCCCCAGGGGGATGGGGAATGGGCTCAAAAGAGCCTATTCAAAGAATAATTTTATTACAGCAGTTACAATATCAGAGAACTGATAAATTAGAACTTTCTTGGTCCTTATACAGGTTGAAACCAAGTTTTTACAATTTTGCAAAAAAGAATTAAGATTTTTTAGTGAAAAGGGAGACCCCTGGGGGGATTTGAATGCTCCTGAGACAACTTCGGACAGCAGCTTCCTTTTCTTTCTGTCAGACCTGTTAAAGGACAGCGAGCAAGTTAGAATAACATATGCCCAAAAGCACTTTAAGAGTACCTTTGGATCAGCCTACTTTATCTCAAAAAATAATGCGGTTAAACTAGCTATACCGGCAAAAAATGAACCAAGGAAAGCAAGCTTTCCTTGGGATCTTGGCTTGCTGTTTGTGCAGCCAATTAAAGTGCACTGATATTGCAGAATATTAAATTTTATAACAGCGAAAGGAAATCTAATGCATGTGATCTACAAGTTTTCTTTAAAATTCATGCAAAAAAGACGATTTCCCTACAGCTAGATCTAGGATGCTTATGAAACTTTTTTAAGTGCGAGATCTAGGATATGAGCTATGAAATATTAGATCTATTTATATTTTACTTTGATGAAACAGATCCAAATGAAATCACAGCTATGAACTGAAAAAGTAACCGGGTAAAGTGTTGATTTTGAGGGAGGAAGAAGAGGAGAAAAGTGTTGTTTTCCTTGAAGATCCACAATGGAGCTTTCAGGTGGAATGTTGAGGGACTATGCCTTTTGGAAGGTTTTGAAGAGAATGAAGAAACAAACTAGATCAGCATCCTCTCCAAAGTGTGAACCTGCAACTCAGCTGAAATCAAAGAACTTGCCAAGAAACTTATGAGATCTAATTAGTACATACAAAGAGATTCAAGATAACATGCATATAAGCTTATAGGACATGCTAAATCCAGATCTCTAAACATGCATCAAAGGAGAGTGACAGTCAATAAACCTATTGAACAACACCTTTCCTATCAATATTGTAATAAGCTAATTACCAATCTTAACCACAGATCTACAAGACATTAGCAAAAAATGACCACAGATACAGGTTACCTCAGTAAAACAATGGCAATAATCATCCACACATGTAATGGCACCACACCGTATTGCCTCCAAAGCTTTTCTTTATTTCAAATGAAGAATTACAACAATACAATAGGAGCAGCACCTCAATCCCAGTTCTAACTAGCTTGGAAGAGGAGGCTATGCCTGGATATATACAAAATACAGGCCATCCAGCCCAGGGGGGGCGCAAATCCCAAGGAGATACATCAAATCAGCTGAGGGAGAGTCCATCAATGCCTGATCTGTGTCTAGCTGAGCCAGATCTAAGTCTCACTGAGTGCAACTGTCAATCGAGGGGCTGATCTGAGTAACACCTCAACCTGTTGACTGAAGAATCCACCAAAACTCATCCAGGTGAGCCAAAAACGTGTGGAGGAGAGAGGGAGGGTGAAATCCCCCATAAAGGATGCTGAAGATCAAATCTAGATCTGATTTGATCACCTCCTTCAGTCAAGGATTTGTCAGATCCAGTCAATCTGCTTCAGATCTGACTGATTTCAATCAAATCGGCTGAGAATCCA
>LPNX010798904.1:452238-482637 GCA_001517045.1 Pseudotsuga menziesii
CGAATGAAGTTCAAGAGACCGAGTCTTTTACAGACACTATCATGCTAGAACATTTATTACAATTCCCCCATGGGGTATGAACATGTGATATAGTACAACAAGCACTTCCCAAAAGTACTTCCACAGGTCTTCTGAAGTCCGAACAAGTTATCCTTGTCCGGTTCACCAGGCTCACTTGATAAAAAACCACTAAGTACAACTTAGGTGGTAACAGCCCCTTTTATTGCTGCTCTGTATTAAACTCATGTAGAGGCAAGTGAAAATACATGTTTCTTGATCCAAGAAACTGCCCATGTGCCAAGACTGAACACATAACCTGTTGTACAGTTCATGTCATCCACAGATCTTGCCCAATCCAAGTCTGAACATGCACACAACTATAGGTTATGCTTCAAAGCAAGAAAATGGAGCCAAAATTCTGCAGAGAAGTGGTTGTCTATGCAGCTCACATCATCAACTGGATTCCCACTCATGCATTGCAAGGTATGACTCTATACGTGACATGGTATGGTTGCAAATTGCAAACCCTCAGTTTTGCATTTTAGAACTTTTGGATCAAGTGCATAGACCCATATTCCCAAGGCAAAGTGAAACAAATTGGAACAAAAATTTTACTGTTGTAAATCTGCAACCTTTCTTCTTAAGCCAGACTTTCTTCATATGCCCCTTTTATTGCTGCTCTGTATTATACTCATGTAGAGGCAAGTGAAAATACATGTTGTTTCTTGATCCAAGAAACTGCCCATGTGCCAAGACTGAACACATAACCTGTTGTACAGTTCATGTCATCCACAGATCTTGCCCAATCCAAGTCTGAACATGCACACAACTATAGGTTATGCTTCAAGGCAAGAAAATGGAGCCAAAATTCTGCAGAGAAGTGGTTGTCTATGCAGCTCACATCATCAACTGGATTCCCACTCATGCATTGCAAGGTATGACTCTATATGAGAAATGGCATGGTTGCAAATTGCAAACCCTCAGTTTTGCATTTTAGAACTTTCGGATCAAGTGCATAGACCCATATTCCCAAGGCAAAGTGAAACAAATTGGAACCCAAATTTTACTGTTGTAATCTGGTAAGATATGGTAAAATTTCAAGACATATCGTCTATATGATCCTTCCACTCATCGAGAAGGCATGTTGTATTTGAGGTCCTTTCTCATGGTCCGCAAGGATCACTCCCACTGGTTTCTACAGATGTTTTGCAAACAGTTACAATGGATCTCTCTCCTCCATGCTCTAATGATGATTCTCCCGTGTTTCCTCAAAATGCAAACACTCTTTCTACATTGACAAGTCAGATGGATATCAACGGCAATGTGGTCAGAACTAAAAAGATAGGACAGAACAACTGGTACATCCATGACGGTGGGAGGCTAGGAGAGGGAGGAGAAAGGAGCTCCAATAAAGGCATTGGGTTTGTCTGAAAGTAATGCCCAAAGAAAGGGAGGCTGCAGGTAACTTATGAATTGAATGAGAATCACAAAGGGCTTTTGAATTAAAACACACACCAGCACTGATGAGGAGGCTGGAGAAATAGGCGAAGGATGGCGGAGCAAGTAGAGAGAATTCAGAAGATGTGGTGGAAGAAGAAAATGTGTGGTTCCTTTGCTGAAGAGTCTGGGGGCACAAAAGCAAGAACCAAGGTTTGCAAAGAAGCAAAAGGGATACGCTAGGGTGAACTTGGAACATGTGATTCCAGGGATGTTTAATGACCATAAAAATCAGTTTGCAGCAGCAGAGCTATAGATGGCTGAGCAAATAAGGCAACAGATAAAGAAGACAATAACCAGAGGGGAGTGGCAGCAGTCTAAGGAAATCAAGCAAGGAGAAGAGGGTGAGGCAGAGTGAACAGCAGATGGAAGTAATATAACACTTGTCTTTATCCTCCACAATATGGGCATTAAAAGGACAGAGAAGGGACAAAGCAACACACAGGAAGTGCAGCAGGAGAAAAAAATGACAGTAAGCAAGCCTGAAAGTAGCCGTGACATGCCATTCAAGTCATATCAGTAATGAAACCTTGGTAATATTGAACCCTATAAGCAGGGTTGCAGATTAGTAGCCGGCAAAATGCTGAAGTTTTGTCCATTCTGTAATATATGCCAGCATTTTGAAAATAGGGAAATCTGGGTGAGTATCAATGCTGGTTATGGTATCGATAGTCTTTTTGTACAAGCAAATGCCAAGTAGAATTGAAACAAGGCCTGCTTTCTAGTCATATGGCGGAAAGCTGTTCTGATATCTAGCTTTGAATTTATTCCAGATTTATGTTAATATAAAATATTACTTGTCACAAAAAGAAAATTTACAATTATAGCTGCACAACTTTGACTCTCGTGAACATTGGATCATGTTTTACACTCATGCTTAAGAAGAAACACTTTAGTTTTTGATTGTCACAGCCTAATGCACATTTCGTGAATTTGTTAATTCCCCTGGTAAAAAGTTCTGATGCACAGTATCCCTACATGCACCATAAACCGAAACATTCTCTTCCTGTATCTCTGGCATTGAATCATTAGTAGAGATTATAGGCTGCAAAAGAGTGCAACAGAAACAGCTCAAAATATCTTGTTCCTTTTGCAGAAGACAGCATGCATTATGACATAATGCTAAAAGATGACTTCGGGTGGAACGTAGGTGCTATATCGAGCCACAACAACTACCTAACAAAAAATCACCGTTACATCTTTTACAATTCATACTTTTCAAAAGCCAGAAATAATCAATGCAAAAGGTAAGCATTCCTTTCTTACTATGAAATCTTATGACTTAAAGTTATTTCCTTTTATGAAGAAGACGCAATCTTGCTGACATGTGAACAGTTGCAAATCATTTAGTATACAAGCTCCAGCTTGGCTGAAAGAAACACATACGTGAAGAATGGATCTCTCTGATGAATATCCTTGATTGTTGCCGTGATCTCCACGGACACAGGGAAGCAACCCCTGCTCTGCCATGCTATAATCTGAACAGCAATAAGATACTAGTCACTATATCATGATTCCAAAGTGAGGTATATTCAAAAATGAAATCCTGCCTAAAAAGCAAGTAAGATCTTACTCTGTTTAGAGCCATGGAAACTGATTCTGATGAAGTTGAGAATAAAGCTTCGTGCACAAAATTCCATTCCTCCCAACTCATCCAAGGAACCAATCGGTATCTCAATGAACTAAAGTGGTCTTCATGTCCTTTAAACCCCATTCTCATTCTTCACACAATTGCCAACAGCTAAATAACAACTTGAGAACAGCATTATTTTATGTGATTCTTTTACCGGAAACAGTATCAGGACCTGTATGGTAAAGAAATTTGGTTAAAATACAATAAATGATCTGCTGATCTGACTCCAAAATGGAAGATCCTGCAAAACAGGATTTGCACAAAATATGAACGCTTCAAAAGGATCAACAATAACCAACATATCTGGTCATGATGAATGTTAAAACATTCAAAATTCCATTAATTTAATAACTAGTATAGAGTTTCTTATGAACTTTACTATAGGCAATGATTGTTTTCTTATTAGTTCCTGCCTGCCTAGAGCAAGGACTTATAGTAATCAATTTTCATTAATCTGCGTGTTTTGATAATTAATTTCCTGTTCTTTAACCAATGCACTTAAATTAATTCAGTTTTTCAAAGTTTGACTTAGGAGAGGGTTTGATTTTTAGGTAATTTGAGATAATGTCGTCCGCATTAGAATATTAGTTTGGTCGAGAAACAAAGGATTTTGGATTCCCGTAACTGTATACTTTGAACAAGTTTTTAAATTCCAAGAATCATAATATCTATTGAATGAAAGTAATAGAACACCATTAATATTCCATTAAATGAAGAGGCAATGGCAGCTGGCTAAGGAAGTGGCAGTGATCAGTGTCAGCTAGCTATTGGTGACCGATGGCAGCTGTGGTGGTTCTGAAGCAAATCCTTAAATATAATCATAAGTGATCAAAGTACACACTATGTACAACAATGTAAACATGGATCACAATAGTAAACATGGATCACAACTCCACTTTACAACAATGTAAACATGGATCACAATAGTAAACATGGATCACAACTCCACTTTAGATAAGATAGATCAATTACACAATATCTCCTTGGCAGAGAATACTTTTTAAATGTTATTTGCCACTGGTCAACCGTTCATTTAACTAAGCTGCTATGGTGGTACAGCAATTATCTCAGCTAAACTGTTTTGATGTTTGTGTATGACGATACCCTGCTTCCCTGCCTTGCATCTGCAGTTAATTAAAGGAAGAAAAAATTAAACTACAGTCTAAAATATTAAAATACAGTCTAAATTTTAGTATTTACCTTTGTCTCACGGCTGAGTCCTAGCTGCAATCTCCTTGGCCGCTGCAATCTTGGATGGCTCCCTTCAGGCTTCCCCTTCCCCACGAGCATTAGCTGCTAGCAGCTGCTCCCACTCGGCCCTGGCAGCAACAGTACCGACTCCCTCTCGAATCCCTCTCGGTGGCGACAAGCTCGCGGCTGCAACGGGCACTCTCTCCTCTCGCGCGCAGCAACACTCACGGCGGCTGCTGAAAGTTTCACGGCTGTGTATTTGTTTCACAGCTGTGACTTTGTCACTTTGATGGTTTAGAATTACCCTTTCGGTCAGAAATACTAAATTATTGCGGTGGATAAAAGACAACTAAAACGCCCCGCTTTTCCGGCGCGTTTTCGATGAAAACCGGTCAAAATCTTTCCTGAAAATTACTACTTTTACAATTTTGTAGTTTTTGCTCTTGTTGCTGGTCCCAAGGTAAATAGTGGATTTTAAAACTATCCATGAAGCCGAAATTGCAATTAGAACCCTCTAAATTGCCCTTTAAGTAATAATTTATCTACTGGATTCCGCCGGGTTAGGGGCGTTTTGGTTAGCGTTTATAATGCTCCATTATATTTAGTTTTAATTTTTTATGTTTTAAATTTAAAATTTTAATATATAAGTTTATAAAATTTTGAGTTTTATTTTATGATTTTAAATTTTTTTTAATGATTTCTTTTTATTGAAAAAATAAAATTCGAAAATATCTTAGGGAAGTTTCGGAGTTTCAGGCTAGATGCCTACAAGTCTTGGCGAAGTTTCGGAGTTTCGGGCGGGACACCAGGAAGTCCCCCCAAGTTTCGCCAAGTTTCGTTGCCCACCGAAACATTTCGCTCTGCGTCTCGCCAAGTTTCGCCAAAAGCAAGACGTCCTGAAACGTTTCGCATGGAGTTTCGAAGTCCACAGGACACGAGAAACGCCAAAACGCGTTCCAGACCCTTCGAGACGCATCCCCGTGGAATAGTGCATTTCGACATCTATGTAATACGTTTTGATTTTAATGACTTAATGAGAAATATGATTTCAACATCTATGTAATAGAACGTTTTGATTTTGATGACTTAATGAGAAATTTTATGAGTCTATGAGAACCCACTGCACCGATGGAATTACAGCCCCCCCATGTTTGGCATCCTTCTCTGTCTACAGTTTGTGATGTTTTTATTCTTCTATGTACATTTACATATTACATTGTTTGGCTCTTAGCCTCTCAAATCAAGTCAGGGACCACACCAATAAGTATTATGTGGAGGCATATTCTACAAACAACATCACAAGGGGACTCTTTTCACATAGGGGAGGTTACCCCTTATTTCTATTCCTACCCATGACATTCAATCTAAGTGGCATCATCATTGCAAGTGGCATAATCTAAAATATAAAGGGTGTTTAGTAACGGGAAAATAAAATAATAAGGAGGGTGTGGTCCCCATCCATGTAATCTAATCAAATAGAAATTGTCCTATTTTGGTTGGCTTTCTTATGCCTCTCCCAGGCATTCGATAGTGGGTGCAAGGGAAGCCAATCACCATCACTTTTCCCTTATTCCAGTAGTGGAGTGAGGCCTATTCCTTTCTTTCAATGGGAGTTTTAGTTACGTTTATCATTAACATATGCATTGTGATTTGTGAATGTGTAATGTGTATTCATTGTAATTTCTATTGAATAATTGTAAATGTTTTAGTTTCTACAAAAAATTGAATCTAAATGTCTATGTATATATATATATATATATATATATATATATATATATATATATATANTTCGTCTCATGTGTCCTCGTGTCAGATGACTTAGCGTTACACCTACCTTGATGACAACACAGGTGATATGTGTCCAGGAGGAGTGGCAGCATAACAAGATAGGAAAGGACATAAACGTGGCAATGGAACAGGAGAACAAGACATTTTGTAGCAAGGAGAAGGTGATATCAAGGGTAAATTCGGCATACATATTTCATTGTGCTTTCAGGAGGATCCACACGCGACCAAGACAAGATTTGGGGGCATTTGGAATGTGTTTGGATCCTAATATGATCTCGATCTCCTACCAGAATTGATGGGCATTGGAGGATAAGTTGTTCAAATGCTGGAAGGTAGGGGAGGTGTTGGACTTGTAAATACTCTGTTTGCTCAGCTTCAGCTCAGGGACAATCCCAGGAACGAGGCAGACATGGCACGCAATCATTGTCTCACTTGCCACATTTCAGACCTGAGGAGGGAGGTGAGAACCCCTGTGCAAGGAGGTAGTTGGTCTCCAGCGAGCGCTTTCAAGCATCTCTCAGAACCAACAAGATCAAATACTGGAGATTCAGCAGACAGTGGAGGAAGTGCGAGGTATGGTAGAAGAACAAGGAGACAAGATGGCCCGTATTGAGGAAGACCTAAATGCTCATCTGCAAACTCTTGTTTCGGACACAACCCCAAGCAACACGATGTCGACAGCTTCAGGGCATGTGGAAAGTAATCTTGTGCAGCCGACAGACTCAAATATTGATGGGGATAACAACAACAAGCAGTAGGAGTCTGGTTCGAACCAGTAGAGTAGCATCTTTGTTTTAAATATGATATGTTTTCTAATTGCAAGTATGTATTAGGCATTTATATCATAATTTATAGTACTAGGGGCTAAGGCCTTATTTGAAAAATGTAAGACGACTGGGATATGCCATTCCCAGCATCAATTTTGTTACAGATGGTGCAAAATAGACACTAGACAGTATGCAATATTTTTTGTAAGTTTTTTGTTGTTTGGCTTTATGCCTCGGCTATTTATTTTTTTTTTCACAACAAAAAAACAACTTTATATTAAGAAAAGTTGTGTCATATATACATCAAGGGAAGCATGAATGTCCAAAAGAAATACTTCAGATTAACTTCATCCATCATATGTATGCTATAACAACAATTCCAAAACAGTCTCCCAACAAAATTGTTAACAACCCATAAGTTCAACACACAAAAAAACCATACTACCATACCTCGCAAAGAGCCTATAAATCAGCATAAGAGCTACCTCAAAAGTATGCAGAAAAACTAACAATGGAGGCTCAATTGACCAGAGTCAATCACAGACCCCTCAAAGAGTTCCTCCCAAGCAATTACTCCTCCCACGAGACCAATGCGCGCTTGGAGAGACCATCAGCCATCTTGTTGAATTCACGATAAACATGATGGAAGGAAAGGTTATTAAAAATCCCAATCAGCCGCTTGACACGACCCAACCAGTGATGCAAATCCATAGATTGGATAGAGTGGACCTCGTTGACCCAATCCATAATAATTTTGAAGTCCCCGAACACTAAGAAGCCAGAAAAGTTATTCTTCCTAGCAAACCATAGCAAACCCCAAGGAGCCAGAAGTTCATCTTTAGTGTTAGTGCCTAAACCAACATCCAACTGCAATAGGAACATGTGATTTAAATTCAACCTGAAAACCATACCAGCACCACAATTGCCATCCTTCTCGGCCCCATAAAAAACCCCAACATCTTATTTTCATCAAAAAATGGGATTCTGGTATGCCTGGTTCTATCTTTAGTCATGGTGCATCTGAAATCCAATAAACTGGAGAAAGCCTTAAAACAAATGCTGCGAACTTCCACTTGACCCTGCTGAAAGAGAGCAAAATTTTGGGATTTCCAGACTTCCCACATAATGACCAAAGGATAATTAATGGGGAGAAGAGAGGCCTTCATCCAAAGTTAAGATTCCCCTCCAAAGCTTTACACCCCCAAATCAGAGATAGGTTTAAGCATAAGCAGAAATGAGACCATACCTCCTGAAAGAAGTGACAATCCCCAGACAAATGCTCCACTGACTCCACAGCAAATAAACAAAGCACGCATCTGTCAGGACCTGACTAACCTCTGTTTTGAAGCAAATCCCATGTCAAAATCTTATTATTAAGGCAAAGCCAAGAGAAGCATTTAATCTTCCATGGAAGTTTTGCTTTCCAAACCAAAGAAAACCACCAACATGAATTTTGTTCCCATCGATGCTCAACCAAAGATTGATAAGTTAGTTTGGTCAAAACAATACCATTCTTCTTATTAAAAGACCACACCAATCGATCATTGCAATTGGTCAATACAACACCTATCGAGTACAAATGGGAAACATAATTATCCCACTCTGTAGCCAAATCCCCTTGCAATCTTAAAACCTTCAATGAAATCCACCCTGGATCCAAATCCTCACTTACCACATAAGCCTATTTGAGAACCACAATATTCCTTTGATGCAAATGAGAAAGAAGACCAAGATATAACATGAAACAATGCAATAAACCGACAATCGGATCAACCCCATGTTAACAATAAAATTAACACCCTGAAGAGTGTTGGTCTGAAAACATAATTCTACTTCGCCCGCAACATGAAAAATCGGAGTTTTTGAACAATTTGACCACTGCTTCCACAAAGGAAGAAATGTTTGAAGACAAGGTGGCTCTAAAGAGGCCAAGTCTGTGACCACTTAAGGCCCAAAGCTCAGTTTCTATAACTCGCACAGTGAAAAAATGCCTAACATGGGCATTAATTGTCTTATAAATAATGAAAGTCAAGTTGAAATGCCTAAAAACTAAGGAAAGTGGGTTTTTTTTAAGGAAATAATTAAAATTTTCAAAAATCATAATCTCACACTCATTATCAAGAGATGGGATGCTCAAAGCCCAATTCTATAAATGAAAGGCATATGAGGTGAATTAGGAAGGACAAGCAAGAAAAACAAAGGCTAGGATTTGGAGGCTAGAGATAAAATCTTTTTCATATCAAGAGTTTTGGTGATCATTAGCTTTGATGGAGAAGGATGGTTTAGATGAAAGGAGAAAGGGATTCACCTATTATTGGGTTGTAATCACTTTCCTCTTGTTTTTAATATGATGCAATTCAAGTTTCCCCAAATGTTGTGATTGAATCTATGGGTTTTCATATGTTTTTGTCAATGTTTGGTAGATAGATTTCAAGTTTTAAAGTTTTCCGAAGGCTCAAGGTAAGGAACTAGCAAGCTAGCTACGAATGGAAGTCTAAAGGCCATGGATGCTCAAGCAGAGGTATCTTCCACAAATGACACGCTTCAAGAGGTAATCTCATTTCTTCCTCCCCTCTTTCCTCTTTGAAAAGACTTAGAAATTTCAGGAAGCTTTCAATTATTGCATATATTCTGTCGATCAGGATTCACCTCCCTGTAGTGAATGTTAGACTAGGCTGTAGACATGTCCCTGCAGAGAAATCTAATAACAGAATGGAAGCCATACTGGGGAGCTAAGGGGATCTTCTCATGAAATAAGTTTTCTTGAGAGTTTCCCCTTGTTTGGGTGATTTTTACCTTTCAAATCTTTTGATGCATGTTTTATCTTGTTCTCAGAAGGTCTTAATTCAGTCCGGGAGGTCAAAACTGACCTAGATATACATTTTCATAGTTAAATGCTTGAAACTTTTGAGATTTTTGTCACGAGATCTCTTTTTTCTTGATATACATGGGTTACATTGGTAACAGAAGCGTATACATGCGGGTTTTCTCTGAAAAGTCATGTATATACACTGGTTTTCTCTGAACAGACACGTATAGAACAAAGTCTAGTGTTTAGGGCATAAAATCCTCAATTCTTGTCTGTTTTGAGTGATTTTTTTTATGTGGAAATCTTAGACAACCCTCTATTTGATTTTAAAGTCTAAATTCATCTATGCTGGTTAAATATTTGAGTATTTTTTGAAGAATTTTGAATTTTTGTGTGCATGTGGTTGGAATTTGAAAAAGTCATGGTTCTTGATTTTTTATGGTCAAATTTGCAATTTTTTGGTCATTTTGGTTGATTTTTGATGTTGTAGATGTCTTAGGAATCTTCTAATAGATATTTTAGACAGTATTTGCCTCCCTTTTATCAATATTTAGAGATTTTTGAAAGATTTTTAAGTTTGGTGTGCATTTTGGCTTAAGTTTGAAATTTTGGAGATCATTGATTTTTGGCTTTTGTTTAAGTTCTTTCTAGACTTTGCAGAACCTTAATTGACATCCTAAACACTTGTTAAGTCTTATTATGACCTTTTAGGAGCATTTTTTAATCATTTGGGGACATTCTCCCTAAATTTTGGAAGGCTTGGAAAACTTCTTTCAAAAAAACTTGGAAAAAATCACTTTTAGAAGTAGTTATTTTTTAGTATTATTCAAAGCTTTCCTTGAAAAGAATGCTCAGATCTAAAATTTTATGACATGTTTACCCTTTAAGTCATTTGGTTCACTCTTGAATGTCTCAAATTTTGTCTAAATTGGTCATTTTTATCACACAGTGACATAAGGAAACTGTTGAAAAAACTAAAGAACATGACATTGTTTCAATTTATGAATTCTTTTGGCCATAAATTTTGAATCCACATGGACTTGCTGACCTGCCACACCACTTGTAATCACCACTAAGACACTCTTCATACCATCATTTAATATCAAATTCACATAAATTCTCAAACCTACCACTCAAGATCAGTTCAAACACAATGAGAGGATCTTTTTCGTTATTATCAAGATTCTTAAGATAAGTTGTGTTCGAGCCACGAGTATCCACTTCACTTGTGCTTTCAGGTGGTCCTGTGAATGCGAAAGTGGTTCTCAAGTGTAAGAGATAGGTTTTTTTTTGAGCAAAATTCTCAGCCACGAGTATCCTCTTCACTTGTGCTTTTGGGCTGTCCTGTAAACGAGAAAGTGGATCTCAAGTGTAATAGGAATCCTTTGAAGTTTTGAAGCATATTGTCGAGCCACGAGTATCCTCTTCACTTGCGCTTTCGGGCGGTCCCGTGAACAACAAAGTGGATCTCAAGTGTAAATGCTTGTCATGAAAAATCAAAATTGAATCACGTTCCTACATGTACACATCAGTTTAAGAGACTTATTTGGAAACAAAAAAAACATTGAATATTCAAACATTTCTTGTTTCTAATTAAGTGATAGTTGAAGCCAACCTCTTGAACCCTTCCTAAAAATTTGAAAACTTATCTTTTTCAAATTTTTGAAAGTGATTCTATTTTGCAATATGCATGTTTGAAGGATATCAAAGAACCTCTTACTCTTCCATAGTATAGAAGTTCATTGAAATAAAGGAAAGAGTAGTGAGCATTGTGCATGTAATTGGTTCAACATTTTGAGTCACAAACACCACCAGTTTCACTATCACTCCTCGAAACTAAGCAAACTACCCTAAAATCAACACTTAATCTAAAATCTATCAAAATTCTTTTTTATATCACCAACATAGATTAGGTTAGGGCCTTGGGATAAGATTGGAGAGTTAACACTCCAAGGCCACAAAACTTTGAAAATAGTATTGATTAAAGAGAATAAAATCCATTAGTAGAAAAGAATGCATGTCGGGAAAGCGCTTCTAACACAAGTGTCAAGCATGAGGTCAATCTGAATTACTAAGGGTGGTACACCCCCCCCCCTCTTGCTTATTTGGTGGGATATGAGCACATTACAGTATTTTCGTTAAGTGACAAGTCCTCGGGGTGACATCACTTTCTTGAGATAGCTAGTCTATGTGAATTATTATGGACTAATGATTATCCTACCTGGCCACCGATTGTGAAGCGGTAACCATAGTTTCTTTTCTTAGGGCATCACACAGGATGTTATGAGTGGGGTACACTTGCAATACCTAAGACAGACACGAGGTTGTTTCAGCTCCTTGGGAGGGTGAGTAGCCAAGAGCTAACACTTGGACCACTGGCGATTGAAGAACAGTGTAACTATTTCTCATACCTTCACTATTTAGTAATTTTTGAGGTGTAATGTCCCTCGAGAGCTAATAGTTTTGGAAGGCCCTCTAAATCCAACTTTTCACTGAACTCTGGTTCTTTGGAAAGAAGTTTGCTTGTTGATTATCTTAGGACATTTTTAGATGTGTGGACACTTTGATTTTTGTGGAGTCTAGCTGCCTTTAGGATTGTTTGACTGTATTTTGATATACTCTAATAAACAAAACCTTTTATTAAACTTCAGAGTGATTAATCTCTCGATCCACTCGTCAATGTGGCAGCGAGGCAAGTTACCCAAGTTTGAGGGCCCCGCTACATTGTGGAGGCATACACATGAACCACATCTTTGTGACTTTGAAATTGAACTACTTAGAAACCTAATCAAGTGTTACTATAAAAGAACAACGTCAAATCAATTCTAAAAAATTGTCACATTAGGGACGAAACATAGATAGAATTGATGATCTTACTTTATTTGAAATTGAAAAAATAGAATATCACACAATTTCTCATGTAAATCCATCCTTGGCACATCCTTTAAAATCAATCATACTTACGAAAAGTGAGTCACTAGTTAGTCTTTTTGAAAGTTGGAATACTATGCAAAACATTACATTTGAGCCTTTGGTTTTGCCAAGCATTGATGGGACCATATCAATGCAACCTCAAACGGTTACGGAAGGTTTTCAAAATCCTCTTGGCCCACACAATAGTTGTCTAGGTTCTACTTCTGGGGGCAACCCTTTACCATGGAATGATAATATTCCTAGCAAAAATAATGCATCCTGGAACATGAATGCCAATTGGAATTATCCTTCACCGATGGGAGAAAATGCCCCAGAGGGTCATTCTCTGATTTATCCTAGTATAATGCCTAGGGGAAATCCAATCATGAACCCCATTCCACAATGGAGTGGTCAGGTTTCAGAAAGTAACCAATCTTTTTGGATCCAACCTCCGCAAGGAGGAAACTTACCTTGGGAATTCCAATCAAAACCAAGGACATAATCAATGGAATGGTCGAGTTCTAGTAAGTAACCAATATTCTTGGGACCCAACTCCATCAAGAGGAAATCCACCCAGTGGTCAAGTGTTAGGAAGCAACCAATCTTCTTCGGGCCTAACTCCATCAGGAGACAATCCACCCATTGATCATGTTTCAAGAAGTACCCAATCTTCTTGGGGGCAGCCTTCGCAAGGGGGAAACCCACCTTGAAATACTAGTCAAATCAAGGGACCACCTAAATGGTGTGGTCAGATTCTAGGAAATAACCAGGTCAGATTCTAGGAAATAACCAATCTCATTGGAGTTTAACCCCGAAAGGGGGAAGTCCACCCATTCATCAATGGTGTGGTCAAACTCCAGGAAATATCCAATCTCCTTGGAGTCTAACCCTGCAAGGGGGAATTCCACCCATTCATCAATGGTGTGGTCAGATTCCAATCAATATCCAAACTCCTTGGAGTCTAACCCCCCAAGGGGGAAATTCACCCATGAGTCCCATTCCACAATGGAGTGGTGAGGTTCCAAAAAGTAACCAATATTTTTGGAACCAACTTGCAATACCTATGTTTGATCCAGCTAGGCCACCAGATGGACCTCATGCCAATGGTATGATTGGTTATGTCAACAACCTCGAGCAGATCACCTTGCAAATGGGACAAATGTCTATTCAAACCTCAGAACCTATAATTGGTCAAGATATGTAGCAACATTTTAAGCCTTCCCCAACTTCTGGAATCCTCATAGTTCAATCCATGGACCTTAGGGAAGAAGAAGAAGTACAAGGGTAAGCACAGTGTTAATCCTTCCCAATCTCTTGGAAAACGCATAGTTCAATCCATGGAACTTAGAGGACATAAGAAGAAATACAAGAGTAAGCATAATGCTAACTTTGGGAAGGGAGATGCACCGAATCCAACTCAAGATAGTGGGAAACAACAATTTATTGTATTGATGCAACCTTTTCTGCAACACCATCATCAAATGGTTGATACAATGTTGGTACCTCTGCCAGGAGGCAAACAGTCAAAATCCCCGCAAGAGGGAGATTATCCCAATGCCAATGTCTTCATGTGTGATCATGAGGTGAACATTAAAACAAGATCTCATTCTTATGATGTCCCTCCTAGTACATTGGATCAATCGGAATCACAGCCAAGTGGTTCTCTCACCATTGAGAAATCAACCATAGACATAGTACCACACCCCCCCAAAGGTGATCTATGTAGAACAATGCATAATCCTAATGCACGAGCTGCTCATAATGAAAATGTTGTTGAGGAAATAGCTCAAGCACCATGTGCCAAGTCTGCCATGGAGGTGTTGCAATATTGTCCTACACAAAGGAATGAACTATTGTCTTCAACTAGATTTGTTGATCTATCGGATGTGACATTGATCATATTAGACTTAGACCAATCAACCTATAGGATCCCTTCCAAAGTTGTTTTTTAGATTAAAGTAACATATCATGGCAAGAATATATTTCAAACCATAGTTGATGAAGGGGCCTCAACCTGTGTCATGTCATTTAAATGTTGGCAAGCATTAGGATCACCCACCTTAGTTCAATCCCATGTTGTGCGAAAAGCATTTGACGAACATTCATTCTATCCTCACGGACTCATTATATCTCGCCCTATTGCATGGGGTGGAAAAATAGTCACAGTGGATGTTGAGGTAGTAAATGCACCTATAGATTACAATTTTCTATTAGGACATAGTTGGATACATGCAATGATGGCTATAGTGTCTTCAGAGTCCCAATTGATTCGGTTCCCTCATTGGGGGAAGATTGTCATGATCGACCAATTAGATTACTGCATGCTTGAAACTACTATCCGGTCGAATGTTCCTTTGATTAGGATGCTCTAAAGGAGGTTCGATAAATTAGGGTAGGATCGTTAAAAAACGATTCCATCATGGGAGACTTTATGATCCCACAACCCTTATCTATTGTAAAAGTATCATACCAAGCAATTGAAATGGCTTTGACAAATTTGGATCAAAATCTTTCCTTGATGGAGGAATATGATCCAGTTACTTGGCCCATTTTGGCTGTGAGATCTCCTATCTCACTTGATTTCTTGGACGTAATTTTATCAGCACATGAAAATATCCTCGAAGTCATAAACATTTGGTTGTACCCACCTAAGGACATCTTTCATGGGGCCACTGGGAGCATATTTGATTTAAATCCACCCAAGTTTATGAGCATCCTTTCTATGTTCCTCAATCTTATGAGGTATATTTGGAAGCATGCATATAGGTTTAGGTTATCCCTCTATGAAGATGCATTTGAACCTTTTGCAACCCAAACTTTCCATAGGGTCGAACCCATTAGAAATTGGTGGGTCAACCCATCATATCTGTATTTTCCACCATTCAGACAGAAGAGCCTACCGAACATGGGACACCCTAGTTAGCACCCCATTGCCATTTTGGTGCCCATGCTGAGTTATTCTCATAGGCCTGGGAGCCCAATTAGTCTCATCATGACCTGGAGTTTCAGACCGCATACTTCTCTTCCATATAGTTCTGACCATTTCCTAATGGGATCCCTATTTTTTGTTAGTTTACATAAGCATGTGTTAAAATATACACATGAAAATTTGTGCTTATTGCTTCGATGTGTATTGTTGATGTTGTGTATATGCCTTTGCAGTCACTTTTTGCTCAAAATACCTATAAACCATTGCTTCTGTTTAAGTTGACCTATACATGTGACAACTATTTGATTCAGGTAGTTGATGGACCATGATTCATTGTGATTTATGATTTTGGTGTTTTTTGCAAGAATTAGCATGAAGTAAACCACATTGCCCCCTTCTTACTTGTTCATCGCATCAAATTGGATAACCGCAGTTACTTGGTTCTATTTCACCGTCCGTTGACACATAATCCTACTTCATGTTGAAATATTGTAACTTCGAAGAATATTCTATATGTATTTCTTTGTGGTCCCTGATGGTCCTACCAGGAGAACCACTTGTATTACTTTGTACCCCGATGCTCCTAAGCGGAAGAACTAATAAGAGTCATGAGGCAGTCCCCTCTAATTGTAAAGGTGGGTCATTAGCACCCCAGTGTGGTTACTTGAGCCTACATGTGTAACTCGAGCCTACATGACATATGAGTTAACTTAAGTGAACGGATGAATATAAATAGAGGTGTCGTGCTCCTCATTTGGGACACACACTCTCACTTGTGTAGCGCATTAGTGGAGAAGAGAAGTAGCTGGAGAAGGAGGAGGATCAAGCTTTGATCTCCTTGCTGGTTTTATCTTTTATCTTTTATCTTTTTGGGGCATCTATATTGAGGAAGCTTTTGCTGGGTTTTTTCCCAGGATAAATCCTTGTGTTCCTTTTGTATGGTAGTGCTTGTCTATCTTTCAGTGATCCTGTTTATATGCTTTTTGTTATGAATATGAAATGAAATACTGATGTCTTAGCTAAGCATATGAAAATTTAACATGGTATTAGAGCCACCCTGAAAGAAGACATTGTGCAGCTATAGAAGCTAGGGGTTCTTATTTTTTGGGTCTCTATCCACAATCGATCAGCAAAAGAAGGCTAGACTGACTCTCCATTGAAGGGCGCATCTTTCTGTCGAAGCGGAATTCGATTCCGAGCATTTTTAGTTTTGGTGCGGAAAATTAGGGCTTTCTACAGAAGAGGAATTTTTGAGTAAGCCCAGAATAGGATTGTTCTCCTCATCAAAATTGAATTTTAGAGACCTGGATCAAGAAATTTGGTTGGATGAAACTCCGGAAAAGTCAAACCCTAGTTTGACCCCGATCTGGAAAAACCCTAAATACTAAAACTGCTAAGTTTTGGTACATTCGCTATATCCTGAGATTGGATAAGGATCAAGAGTTGAAAATTGTAGAGGCCAAATATAAAATCCTGATTTACACTGTCTCCAAAATTCAGCCTCAGATTCGCTATATTCTGGGAGATATGATCCCTCCAAGTTAGGGTTCTAGCGTCTTCCAGAATTCATCCCTAAACAGGACACCTGGGGATAATTGTTGTAGCGTGGGCTACAGAGGTCCAAATGGAATTCCTGAAGATGTTCCAGAAAAAGCATAGGCTTTACTTTCTGTGGTCCGAATTTCAGAACTTGAAGATGAACCACTGACACGTGGCATGCCGTACAACTTCATTATTCTAAACAGTCCTGTAACAGGTCACCTTGGGAAAATGATCATAAATCCCAATTGGTTAACAAATTTTGATGAAACCTATGGTTTTGGATCAGGGACATGCGAGGTTACCTCAGTGTAAAATTTCAGACACAGAGGAGCAGTAATTTCAGAGATATCACAGAAACAGTAACAGGCATTTCTGCAGAAGAAATTGGAAAACTAGGGCTTCCTGTTCTGGGAGCTTCCCTCCATTGTTTTCAGAAAAGAAGTACATTGGACAGCTCCATTTGAAGATATCTATATTTATATCCAATTAGATTTGAAAGATTCCAATTTTTGAAAATTAGGGTTTCTCTGACAAACCCTAGATCAGCCAGCTCCGGAAGCAGGACGGACACCTCAAATCGGTAAGAGCTAATCTTTTGCTATTTGCATTTGAGGTTCTCATTTCAAAGTGATCTATCACATTAGCTTGATGATAAGCTTGGTGAAGTTAAAAAATTCCAAGCATGGAAGTATTTGATCTCTCTGAATAAAATGAATTGGACACCTACATGAGTAGAGACATTCCAGTTCTAGAGGGAGATGAGCCTCAAAGCCTTACACAAGAAGAACTTGATCAAGGCCAAGAAGATCATTGTTGATTCAATCACGAATCAACTTGTACAACAAGTGTCTTCCCTAAAGACACTGAAGATGTTTGATTCCTTGATCAAGCTATTTGAAGATAAGAACATAATTTAGAAGATGGATTTGAGAAAACAGTTGAAGAATGTGAAGATCCAGAATGCATAACATCTTGAAGCGGTAGAAGAAGAAGCAGAGAATGCATAAGTGGTGATAGCCACCTTGAATGGCCTCCCATGATCATGGGATTCATTCATGCGAGGAATGTGTGCCAAAAGGAAGTGATTACTTTCAATTGACTCTGGGAAGAAGAAGAAGCTTGTCTCATAAGAAGAGAAGAAGAAAGATGGGAGCAAATTGAAGATCAAGCTCTCACCATTCAAAGAAGATCCCTCAAGCGATGAGGAATATGAAGAACTCAATTCTTGACGAACCTCTTATCCATCTTATCATTTGGATAAGAAATGATGATTTCATGGATGAAGAAGATGATGAAGCAGATTGATCAAGAAGGAGTCTACCCATGAAACAAACAAAAGATAAGTATTCAATTGGCATTTAATGATATTGTTTTGTTATGCAATTGATGTGTTGTTTGCATGCATGTGATGGGTAAGTAGCTCATGGGTCTATACAAATATCCATTGTTACTTATCTATAATGAAACCTATTTGCTGACATATTGGATTAGTGCACAATCTCAATGATGTCATGGTAGAGATGGAAGGCATATAGAAATTTTCTGTGAGATATGGATGAATGTTGTATTGGCTAAATAGTTGCATGATGCATAAGAATTTGTCATTATGCATATGTAGTTCTAACCATGCAACTGGTGCATTTGAATTGTAGGAAAGGTCCTGTACAACCTCCTAAAAGAAAAGAAGGATGAGACTTGTTCCGAAGAACAAGTGATGACAATTCAATAAACATGAATCTGAAGCTCCCAAGGTCAGAGACATCGTGACGAAAGAAAGAGCTTCAGAGAGCAGTAGATCCACCTTGAAGGATGAAGACCACCATGAGTATGAGAGATAACTCAAGATGAAGAAAAGAATGCTATGAAAGAAGCTATGATCAAAGAATAACAGTTGATTATGGGGAATGATGTATATGATATGATTTCGAGACATAAAGGGAAGTACGTAGTATCTTCCATATGGATCTGCAAGAACAAGTGTACAAAGCAAGAATCGTGATTTGCCTCAGAAAGAATAGACTATGACATGACATACTCTATTGACCAGTATATATCAAGCATAGAATTACCTGTACAGAATGAAGAAGGAAGATAATACTCCACTTCAAGGGTAGTGACTACAGAAGATATCTGAGTTCGACACGGTACAACATGATGGACAACTTCCTGATGGATCGAGACTTTACCAAGAGTAAAGTGGGTTCCAACCTTAAAATTTGAATGCAGAATATACGTTGATGATCTGACAAGACGAACTCATGGAAGATGTTATGATGATATAATACTAGAATGATGTTTGGGATATAGTACTCAAACCAGAAAGCAAGAATGTGGTATCTTACAAATGGATTTGCAAGATAAAATATGTTGCTGATAGAAGTAAGGAAAGACTTGTGGCTAGAAGTTTCTATAAGAAAGAGGGAATTAATTCTGAAGAGACACTTACTCCAGAAAGCAAGGTACACTTCCTTCAGAGCTATGATGGTAGTTGCTTCCATGATGAAGTAAAGACAAGACTTCCTTAATGGTATGATTGGGGAAGAGTTTTACATCGAATAGTCACAAGGATTTGAAGTTGAAGGCAGATGGACTCATATATGTAAGTTGAAGAAGGCCCTCTATGGCATGAAGCAAGCTCCCAGAGCTTGGTATGGAAGGATAGACAATTTCCTGTCAATTATGGGCTTTACCAAGAGTAGAGCTGATCCTAACCTTTATCCAAAGGTTGTAGAAGATGAACCTATCATCCTGTTATTATATGTGGATGACTTATTCTTGACAGGGAATGAGAAACAGATCATGGAAAGCAAGAAGAAACTAGCAAAAGAATTTGAGATGAAAGACCTTGGGTTAATGCATTATTTCATAGGTCTAGAAGTATGGCAAAGTTCAGAAGAAATCTTTCTCAACCAAGGAAAGTATGCGGTAGAGATATTGAAGAGATTCAATATGTTGGAATGTAAAGCCATGGCCACACCCATGGACTCCAACCTGAAACTGTTAGCTGATAATTCATCAGAGTTAGTGGATGCGACTCATTACAGATAGATCATTGGGTCATTGATGTACTTAACAAATACCAGACCAGACATTTGTTTTGCCGTGAACACCTTAAGTCAATATCTTGTTCAACCAAGACAGGTTCACATAGTAGCTACAAAACATGTGGTGAGACATCTAAAAGGGACTATAGACCTTGGTCTATACTATGATGGTAGCCATGAGTATATATTGTATGGCTACACAGATGCAGATTGGGCTGGAAGTATCTCAAATAGAAAAGTACATCAGGTGGATGTTATAGTATGGGATTTGCTATGATTTCATGGTTTAGCAGAAAGCAGTCTAGTGTTTCTCAAAGCATAGCCAAAGCAGAATATTTAGTTGCTTACTCTACTAGTTGTGAAGCCATATGGCTTCAGAAGCTGATGTTAGGATTATTCAACCTAAAGTTGGACACTACCGTGATTCTATGTGATAACCAGATTTGTGATGACAGAGAACCCTATGTTTCATCGTAACACTTAGAAATCCAATATTTCTACATACGAGATAAGAAGGAGATGATGATGCTTCAATATTTCCATACCGAAGATATAGATAATGTTTTTACATACTGTAGATGCAGATGATGGTGATTCCGTATTTCTGTACTGAATATAGAGATGATGATGCTTTCAGTATTTCTATACTGAAGATATAGATGATGATGCTTTCAGTATTTACATATTGGAGATACAGATGGTGATAGTTCAGTATTCACATACTGAAGATGTAGATGATGATGTGTTGACGGAACCTTTGTCCCGAGTAAAGTTCGAACACTTTTGAGACAAGCTTGGTGTGGTTCAGAAAGACCTTCCCCGAAAGGGGGAGTATTGATGTTGCAGTGGGATTGTATCATCCCTAGGCACTTTCCCTAAAGTGATCCGGAGACCTCGGTCTTCGAGAATGAAGAGGGATTGTATCATCCTGGGACATATGTCCAGAAGTGATCCGGAGACCTTGGTCTTCAAGAATGAAGAGGGATTGTATCATCCTGGGACAAATGTCCAGAAGTGATCCGGTGACCTCGGTCATCGAGAATGTAGCAGGATTGTATCATCCTGGGACAAATGTCCAGAAGTGATCCGGTGACCTCGGTCATCGAGAATGTAGCAGGATTGTATCATCCTTGAACTTCGGTTCAGAACGGATCCAGTGAGCTTCAGTCATCAAGAAGGTGGCAGGATTGTATCATCCTTGGACTTCGGTTCAGAACGGATCCGGTGAACTTCGGTCATCGAGAAGGTGGCAGGATTGTATCATCCTTGGACTTTGGTTCAGAACGGATCCGATGAACTTCGGTCATCGAGAAGGTGGTAGGATTGTATCATCCTTGAACTTCGGTTCAGAACGGATCCGGTGTAACTTCGGTCATCGAGAATGTGGTAGGGTTGTATCATCCTTGAACTTCGGTTCAGAACGGATCCGGTGTAACTTCGGTCATCGAGAATGTGGGAGGATTGTATCATCCTTGAACTTCGGTTCAGAATGGATCCGGTGTAACTTTGGTCATCGAGAATGTGGCAGGATTGTATCATCCTTGAACTTCGGTTCAGAACGGATTCGGTGTAACTTCGGTCATCGAGAATGTGGCTGGATTGTATCATCATTGAACTTCGGTTCAGAACGGATTCGGTGTAACTTTGGTCATTGAGAATGTGGTAGGATTGTATCATCCTTGAACTTCAGTTCAGAATGGATTCGGTGTAACTTTGGTCATCGAGAATGTGGCAGGATTGTATCATCCTTGAACTTCGGTTCAGAACGGATCCGGTGTAACTTCAGTCATCGAGAATGTGGTAGGGTTGTATCATCCTTGAACTTCGGTTCAGAACGAATCTGGTGTAACTTCGGTCATCGAGAATGTGGCAGGATTGCATCATCCTTGAACCTCAATTCAGAACGGATCTGGTGTAACTTCGATCATCGAGAATGTGATAGGATTGCATCATCCTTGGATTTTGAGTCCAAAAGAGATCTAAAGACTTCTTTGTCTTTGTACTGTGGGCTGCTACTGATGATGATGATGTTTTCTGATCAAAAGATCAGAGTGTGATGATGATGATGATGTTTTTGATCGAAAGATCAGATGTTGCTGATGATGATGATGTTCTCTGATCGAAAGATCAGAATTTGCTGCTGATGATGATGTTCTTTGATTAAAAGATCAGAATATGATGATGATGTTGTTGCTGATGATGATGATGTTCTCTGATCAAAAGATTAGAATATGATGATGATGATGTTTCTCTGATCAAAATATCAGAAGTTACTGATGATGATGATGTTCTCTAATTGAAAGATTAGAATATGATGATGATGCTGTTGCTGATGATGATGATGTTCTCTGATCGAAAGATCAAAATATGATGATGATGATGTTTCTCTGATTGAAAGATCAGAAGTTGTTGATGATGATGTTATCTGATCGAAAGATCAGAATATGATGATGATGATGTTTTCTGATCGGAAGATCAAAAGTTGCTTATGATTATGATGTTGCTAATGATGATGATGTTTTCTGATTGAAAATGCGATGATGATGATGATGTTTCTGATCAAAAGATCAGAATGTGATGATGATGAGATCCTGATGATGATGATGCCATATTATCAAAGTATGGTGATGATGACGTACTGATCGAAAGATCAAAATATGATGATGAGTTGATGTTAGAGTATGATGATGATGATATTTTGATGCTGATATTTTGATGATGATGATGTTGATGTTTTGATGATGTTTTCATGATGATGTTTCGGATCGAAAGATCAGAGTATGATGATGATGATGTTGCTGATCGAAAGGCCAAAGTGCTGAAGAAGATGTTGCTGATCGAAAGGTCAAAGTGTTGAAGATGATGTTGCTAATCGAAAGGTCAAAGTGTTGAAGATGATGTTGCTGATCGAAAGGTCAAAGTGTTGAAGATGTTGCTGATTGAAAGGTCAAAGTGTTGAAGATGTTGCTACTGATTAAAGAGTCAAGATGCTGAAGATGTTGCTGATCGAAGCGGTCAAAGTACTGATGATGCTGAAGACTAAAGATTGAAGATGAAGACTACATGATGTTGAAAAGCTTCCAATGATTTATAGATGTATCACCCTGATGATGTTGATGATGTCCTCTATCTCTCTCCTATTATTGTTGTTTTTGATGTTGTTATAGAATACCCTTCTCGTTAAGGGGCAGTGTTGAAATATTGTAACTTCGATGAACATTCTATATGTATTTCTTTGTGGTCCCCGAAGGTCCTACCGGGAGAACCACTTGTATTACTTTGTACCCTGATGTTCCTAATCGAAAGAACTAATAAGAGTCATGAGGTAGTCCCCTCTAATTGTAAAGGTGGGTCATTAGCACCCCAGTGTGGTTACTTGAGCCTACATGTGTAACTCGAGCCTACATGATTAACTCGAGCCTACATGACAGATGAGTTAACTTAAGTGAACAGATGAATATAAATAGAGGTGTAGTGCTCCTCATTTGGGACACACACTCTCACTTGTGTAGCGCATTAGTGGAGAAGAGAAGTAGCTGGAGAAGGAGGAGGATCAGGCTTTGATCTCCTTGCTGGTTTTATCTTTTATCTTTTATCTTTTTGGGGCATCTATATTGAGGAAGCTTTTGCTGGGTTTTTCCCTTTAGGGTTTTCCTAGGATAAATCCTTGTGTTCCTTTTGTATGGTTGTGCTTGTCTATCTTTCAGTGATCATGTTTATATGCTTTTTGTTATGAATATGAAATGAAATACTGATGTCTTAGCTAAGCATATGAAAATTTAACACTTCAAACCGCCAACCGATGGAGGGAACATCTGTAAGAGTGTGCACAACTAGCTCAACCCTTGTTTGCAATATGTATCTTTTCCTTGTCCTGACTCGTGCACTTGAAAAACAGAGTACACCCATGCAACACTCATTCCCTCCCATGTACCATAGTATTCTTTATTCTTTTTTCAAGGTAATAAATGAAAAAATTACTAAAAAATAAAATAAAAAAACACAAAAATAAAAAATAAAAAGGTAAACTTGAATCATTTCATGTTGAATCTTTGAGACAAAGGCAACAGTCAGTTTTAGTTGCCCTTGAACATGGCACATAATTTTGTATATGTTGTCAGTACACCATTTACATTTGCCATAGGAAGTTGTACCAATAATCTGAGTTGATCTCCACCGATAGGTTATCCTTCTTGTGATCTATGGAGCTTTCGTGAATTCATCTAGAATTAATGAATTTCATAATGGTTGGTTACTCGAGTCTTATGTTGCCAAGTGTCCATTCTATGTCGTGTTATGTATTTAAGGGAAGTCAAACCAGTGTCGACCATTCCTCAAATATTCCTGACCAATCGTGTCGACCTTCCTTGTGTCAGTATACAATGTTGAATCTCCCAGCCCTACCAAATCATATCAGCATATTGATCTCAGTTTCATGCAGTTGATGTGGGATGCATTAATGCCCTCCTTCTGATGGATATGTTCCTATCAACAGCAAATCATCATCTAGGAAATGGATCTAGGAACCCTGGTGAGTACCTTGGATCTTACAGTCATTAGTGGCAGGTTTCCTCGCAAATGACAATGGGTATACACCGATGGCCCCAGATTATTTGGTTCTACAAGTGTTTGAATTTAGAACATATATTCACACTTATCAGTTTTTACTCAAGTACCTTGGAGTCCATCATCATTATCGGTGGGCCTCCTTGCATCTGTTAACGGGATACATCAATGACAAATAATCAGATGGTGTTTTATTATGCTTGACATCGACTCATTTATTCGCATGATATAGACTCGTACTATCGTTGGTTTATTTGAACACCTTGGGAAAAACAGTCGTATCACTCATTGATGCACTGCCCAAGTTGCGCAAGATTAGACTTCCATGTCAAAGCACCACAAAGACCTGGATATTTTGCACTCATCAAAAAGTGCTTGTATACATTCTTGCTTTTTGACATGGATCCACTGTGTATTGTCCGTGACCATGCTTGTTTGATGTTGAGCATGGGTATTCCTGCCTCAGGAAGATATTGTATATTCAGAAAATTTCCTTGGTTGACTTACAGGTGTTTCTCCAACTCCCGCGTTCATAAACCATCCTTTTCCATCATGCCTTAATCACTAAAGAGTATCAGTACAAATAGTATCAGAATGAAAGAGTAATGAATGTATTTCGGCCCTTAGCATAGCTTCAGACCTCACATTAGGGGGCATCTGTTAGCAATAAAATTAACACCCTAAAGAGTGTTGGTTTGAAAACATATTTCTACTTCGCCCCCAACATGAAGATCCGAGTTTTTGAACAATTTGACCACTACTTCCACAAAGGAAGAAATGTTTGAAGACAATATGGCTCTAAAGAGGCCAAGTCCGTGACCACTTAAGGGCCAAATCCCAATTCCTATAACTCACACAGTGGAAAAATTCCTAACATGGGCATTAGTTGTCCTAGAAATAATGAAAGTCAAGTTGAAATGCCTAAAAACTAAGGAAAGTGGGTTTTTTGAAGGGAAAAAAAAACTTCAAAAATCCTAATCCCACATTTATTATCAAGAGATGGGATGCTCAAAGCCCAATCCTATAAATGGAAGGCATATGAAGTGAATTAGGAAGGACAAGCAAGAAAAGCAAAGGCATGTTGTAGGATTTGGAGGCTAGAGATAGATTCTTTTTCATATCAAGAGTTTTGGTGATCGTTAGCTTTGATGGAGAAGGATGGTTTAGAGCAAAGGGGAAAGGGATTCACCTATTATTGGGTTGTAATCACTTTCTTCCTGTTTTTAATGTGATGCAATTCAAGTTTCCCTAAATGTTGTGATTAAATATATGGGTTTTTCATATGTTTTTGTTAATGTTTGGTAGATAGATTTCAAGTTTTAAAGTTTTCCAAAGGCTAGAGGTAAGGAACTAGAAAGCTAGCTGCGAATGGAGGCCTAAAGGCCATGGATTTCAAGCAGATGGATCTTCCACAAACGACACGCTTCAAGAGGTAATCTCCTTTCTTCCTCCCCTCTTTCCTCTTTGCAAAGACTTAGAAATTTCATGAAGCTTTCAATTATTGCATATATTATGTCAATCAGGATTCACCTCACTATAGTGATGTTAGACTAGGCTGTAGACATGTCCCTGCATACTTGATTCCCTATTCCAACCTTCCAATAGAGATTAGAGATAATGAGGGGTAACGAACAAAGCAGGCTTCGACAAATAGCGAAGGAATTAGAAACCTTAGTGTGAGCATCATGCAACCAAAGCTCCTAGGGAAATATTTGTAATTATTTGGCCTTAATCACATTCCCCCAGAGCCCAGGAACAGAGAGACCCCTCCATAATATTTTAGCACACAAGGACTGATTAAAAGACTGAGTTCTTTGATCCCCCAACCACCCCACGATTTCGGCTTCGATAAAGACTCCCAACCCGCAAGATGAAACTTAGAAACCTTATTAGTACCAGCCCACAAAAAAGAAAAATAAGACTTTTGATTTCAACGATCACCCCCTCTAGGACATAGAGCATGGAGAACCAATAGACATGGGTACACTGAAGGATTGAGGTGATCAAGATAAATCTTCGCCCAAGAGAAAGCCACCTCGACAACCAACTGTTCATTCTCCTCTGAAACTTCCTAACGAGCCAACACCAATCCTCCCTTTTGTAATTATTTGGCTTAACGTAATACCCTAGGTAATTAAAACCAATATTCAAATGTTGCACCTTAAAATGGAGTAGGTTTGAGAGATTATCAATTAAACCTTGATCATTGCAATAGAAACTAACAAAAGACTTTCGTGGGCTTTAACACATGCTAGATTCCCCACATAAAATATTAGCCAAATTCATAATATGAACCATTTAGAAAGAGATCCATCCCCGAATATCAAAACATCATGAACAAAGAGAGTATTAGTCAAGAAAAGAGAGCATGCCACTTTGATGCCTTTGATCGACTGATTCTCCTTAGCCTTAAGGAGAAGTCTACTGAGGCCTTCAATAACCAGTAAAAAAAGATAGGGCGAAAACGAACACCCTTGGCGGATGCCACAAGGTCCCTTGAAAAAAGACGAAGGGGATCCATTGATAAGAACAACAAAACTGGCAGAAGAGACACAAGACATAATCCACTGAGAAATCTCAAATGAGAGACAAACATGTAGCAACATAAGATGAAGAAAATACTAGTCAAGCTTATCATAATCCTTCTCCATATCCAACTTGAGAATGAAGGTAGATAATTTCATCATCTTCACCGAATGCATAACCTCCTGAACAATCCCAACCACATCTAAAATTTGACGATTGGGAAAGAAACCAAACTGCTCAGCGGACAAAAGCCTCCTCATAGTAGGTTTCAACCTATCAATAATAATCTTCAAGATCAACTTATACAAAATATTACATAAAGAGATTGGTCAATACTCATAAAAGGAAACCGATCTGTCCACCTTCGGAATAAGAGTGAGAAAAGTGGAATTCAAGTTACCAGGGATAATGCCAGACCTCCTATACTCCTCAATGGCTCAAACTAGATTGATTCCTTGAAGATCGAAAAAGTGAAGATAGAATTCCACCGTCCAACCATCAGGCCCCGGACTCTTGTCCTTGGCAAAAACCTTCAATCTCTCAAAAGCCTCGATTGAAGAGATAAGACCCCCAATAACTTCACAATCATAGTTGTCAAAGAAGGAGGGGTATCGCTTAATAATTTCCAATTGATCACTAGTATTGGTCGACTTTTGATCACGGTAAAGATTACAAAGGTAAGCATTTTCCATAGACTTAATAGAATTGGAGTAATACACAACTACACCCCTCGGCTCCTTTAGCTTCCCAAATAGAGTTGGAAAGACGACGTTTGTTGGAAAAATTATGAAATAATTTATAATTATCGTCCCTAACCTGCAACCAAATTGCCTAACTCTTTTGCCTAAGAGTTTCCTTTTTATGGGAAAGGATTTTTTGCTTTCACAAACATAGATCCGACAAATGCTTTTTACGATCCTCAGAGAAAAACTTATCATCAACAACCTCCTCCAAATCCTGAATAGAGCCTTTGACCTCACATAAGGATCTGCCATTTTCCTTCTTCATGTCCTTTTCCCAGCATATCACCAGCAGGTGCAATTTGTTCAATTTAGAGATCATACATTGCATCGGATTAAGATGAAACTGAGCTTCCACATAGATAAGACCCCATCTCTCCACAACCAAATCGTTCAATACATCTTCCTTAAGCCAAATGGGGTTGAACTTAAAAGGATAGGAACAAAAATCTCTTTTCAAAATCCAGTTGTAAGATTATAGATTTATGATTAGAAAAGTCCGTAGAGTAAGACCAAGAATGGTACATGGACAACTAATCACAAAGGGACTCGTCCATGAAGAAACGGTTGAGACGCTTGACAATACCAACAACCCCACACATACCATTCGACCAGGTTGGAGACAAAACCGCAGGGACCACATCTAAGAAATGTGCATCCCCAAATAAAGACTTGAAGAAATCGGCAAGAGGATCAAGTATACAACCAATGACCCACACCTCTTTCGAGGCCATCATAAAATTGAAATCACCCGCAATAACAAGATTTGACAATGAGAGTAGACCAAAGCAATTAACCACGTCCCAAAAGTCCTGCTTGTGAGCATAAGGACTATATACATGGATAAAATGAATAGGAGCATTAAACCCTTTAAGTTTTCATGTAAGTAAGATACCCATAAAGGAGCGTGCTGACAAAAATAAACCTTGTAATAGTTACCGTGACAAAAAAAACCGAGGAAGAATACATGTCCTCTAAGCAGTGCGATTTCGCAAAAGAGAGTTTGTGAAACCCGAGAGCACACATGACCAGTTTGAAAGGTTTCAAATATTTAATCTGGGACACTGAATTCCTTAGTTTAAAAGTACCAAAATAAACGAAACAATAGTAAATTCACCTTGTGAGCAACTTCTTGTTCAGGTCCGTATGACTTTAGATGTTGATATCGCAGATCAAGGTCCTGTTTGTAGTATGGATAGTACTTTATGTATTACTGGAAAGCTTCGATCATGCAGACTCTCCCATTGGAACTTGTTTTCAATGACCTTTCCACACTGGGAATGAAGGATCCCACAATGCCACTATCACATTCTATTTAATCATATCATTAGACTTGCATTTTCCTTAGTTCAAGCTCATCTAAACTTGAATTTTGAAATTTAGTTTAAAGGATTTTATGAAATATTAATATTTTAAAATTTAGAGTATGTACTTGTGCATATTATTAATATTAAGAATATTAAGAAAATGTGAGGAAGGTCAATTTCACCATTTGAAGTTGGGATATATGCTTTTGTTTGAGAAATATAAATATTTGATATTTGATGATTTCTCTTTGTCACGGAGGTTGGGAAAACTAGGGTTTGGTTGGTTGTAATATCCAGAATTTTTGACCTTGATTATATTGGGCGTAAGCTCCACTACACATGATTTACTTTGATGCTATATTTATATTTATATCAAGGGTGTATGCCCCACTGCACATGATTTATGTGATTATACAGATATACTGGGCATAAGCCCCAATGCACATGTTTAACTATTTTGTTATGTGGTTTTATATTGGGCACAAGACCTGTTGGACAAGGACAATTGTTCTGTACTAGGCATAGGCCCTGATGTACTTGATTTATTATTATGTGATTGGGAACAAGCCCTAATATACCAATTTGATATTTTTGAGATGTATTGTGCATAAGACTGATATACATGATGGATTTCTATGATGTGTTGGGCATAAGCCCTGGAGCACATGGGTTATGAGGCTATGTGTTGAGTGGAAGCTCTGGAGCACATAGGTGTCACGTCCCCGCTGCCCCAACCGACATAGAGGACACGACCCAACTTTGCTAGCGGCTAAGAGCCCATGAACATGTGATATCATAAAATCTACTAAAATGTTGAAACAAGATGCTAATAACGAAATGCATTGCAGTTAAACATGCACACATGAATGTTTATCATTGCGCAGAGGAAATTGTTCAACATACACAACTACCATTACGTTTCTTGCACAACGGAATTAATCATGCATTCACACAAGCATTCATTCAACATTGTCCATCACATTCAATAACAGAAATATAATTGCAGAGGGAAAATAGGTAAGATCACTTATCTTATGATGAACTTGGTCCACAACCAGCTACGTCGCTGCAACGTTCCACCCAACCATAGGCCAGCGTGCTCCTTAATCTCTCAGCAACGCTGCCACCCCCGAGCTGGGCATGATTC
>LPNX010798904.1:482857-562623 GCA_001517045.1 Pseudotsuga menziesii
ATCAAGCAAATCTAAGCCAACATCTCTGCTCCTCTCACAGTCTGAAGACCAAACATTGCACTCCGGTAATTAATTTAGCTGTCACAGCTTAAACAGGAAAAACGATTTCTGAGTCGTTCTTGGCCCTCTCGTGGCCAGAACGACTCCCAATAATCGAATTACACAGTCCCAACTAAACAGTAAACATGGGGGGGAGAACAATAGTTCCAATCTCAGCATTAAAATGACGAAAATTACACAACCATATCGGTCTGTAAGTAGAACATATAGCTGAGGACGTGAATGGCTCTTCTCAGGAAATCGTGGGTGAAAACGCACAGCTCTCAGCTCGTTGTATCAGCTGGAAACCAGGAAAATTCCTGTGCGTGAGGAAGCAATCTGACCCAGTGAGGAAAGGAACAGACAATGGAGTCCCTGCGTGAGGAAAAACAGCTATGTTTTTGCCCGTGGATGAACAAACAACAGGAAGACGCGGAATTTCAGTGCGTGGGTGTTCAGCAACTTGTGGAGCCAAGAAAAAAAATGTCTGCGTGAGACCAAAACCGCCAATAGCCTGTGCGTGAGGAGAAAACAGACAAAATCGTGGGTAGAGTGGAAATTGCCTGCGTGAGTGAAGTCAATAGGGGTGGAGTGTGCGTGGAGGCATGGACTGACAGTCCTGCCACCCCACTCCCAAAACAATTAACTGCCATAACTTCCCTCAGCTACCAGCATAAATTATTAATTGAAGGTGGTTGGAATAAAACAAAGGAAGATGACACATGGGTTTTCAACCCATTGGCCAAAGCTGGACAATTTCCCCACCCTTATCCTTGGGAAAATCATGCCCCCATTCGATTTAGTTGCTGCGACCGTAGCTGGTTGTGTTCATTTAATTAATTATAGATGAATATTTACATGATGACCAATATAATATATGCCGCATGCCCCGATATACCATCGGCGACAAATTTAAATCCAAAACATAGCATAACCGATCAATGGTGGGGCCTTGGCCTTTAACTCCACACCACGATCATTTACAATATACACATCATATACATCTAATATAACGGGGTCAAAACCGGGACATTACAATAGGTAACCCCAACAAGTAAAGGATAAAAGTGTTGGCATAAGTCCTGGAGCACAATGGGTTATGAGGCTATGTGTTGAGCATAAGCTCTGGAGCACATAGGTAACCCCAACAAGTAAAGGTTAAAAGTGTTTGGCATAAGCCTTGAAGCACTCCAACATGATGTTGAGCATAAGCTCTGGGGCATCAGATCTTTGGCCATTGTATCCCTAGGTGTATTGAACAAATGCATCCTAGTACTAGTGTTGAGCAAAAGGCTTTGGAATTGCACTAGTGTAATGCCTGTGTATTAGTATTGAGCATAAGCTTTGAATAGCACTAGGGGTTACCTTAATTAAGGGTGTTGAGTTGGAAATACTCGGAACATAACCAACCTTCATCATACTTATTTAAGTTGATTAATTGAAATCATAATCTATTTCTCATCAAGGATTGCAATATACTGCCATGAATACTAAGTAATCCAACATGCAAGGAAATCTAGGGCTACCTATCCTAGTTGGATGACCAAACCCCACATGAGGCCTTGTTAAAAGAATTAACATAAACTAAGGAAGCATCAAATGAAAAATTATGCTATTTAATGCATGGATAATAAAAGATGAATAAATTGAATAAATTGAAGCATATATTTGTCCATTGGCGTAGCTTGAGTGGTTGGGAGATTTGGTTATTGTGCTCCCCACCCGGGTTCGAATCTTGCCGGGGACATTTTCTCCTTGGGAGCCCTTGTATGTAATGAAATATTAGGCTAGTGAGCCGTTTATCGTGATTAACGATGCCCAAGTTCATGTATTACACTTGCCTAGCAAGTATAAGATATTTTCCCAAGTGGACGTAGCCATGGTGTAAAATTGGGCTTCCATGGTGAACCACTTTTTATATATATATATAAAATTTTATAAACTAAATATATAAATAAGAATTCTTTTCTAAACTCAAGTAGGAACTAATAAAAAGTTCCTAGTTATAAAAAATTAATATATATTACATATAAATCAAACTAAGAGTCATTTTTAAGAAAGTATAGATGTAATTGAAGATAACTAACTGCCCCTTTCCAAAGAAAATATATATAAACAAGAGCCAAGAGAAGGTTGGGGGATCTGATCATTATTTCTATAGGGGCTTGGAGAGAATTTCCAAACCCAGCACTTAGAGGATACATAGCCTAACTCCAAAATACCGACAACCTCATCCTTAGGTGTTCTAGTTTTTTCTTGCATGTTGGAGCCAACTTGAGGGGATCCGATTAAGAACCAGGAATGGTTCCAGGTCAAGCTTGGGAGGAACGTGGCAGTTCTGAGGTCATTTGGTTACCACTCCACAGGACAGAAACAAAGTATATCATATTAATTTTGTGTTGAAGTGTGTAGGGTGATCGAGCTATTACAAGTCACGTGACTGTAGGAAAGATGTTTACTCTATATCATATTATATTTATGCCCTTAAATAAGTTTACACGCTGAGATTTATAGTGATCAAGATTTGTATTGAAAGTTGCTTCATAAATTTAAATAAAACAATTATTTTTGTGGATCCATTAACAAAATTATTTAGTCATGGTACCCTAGGTTTTACTTAGGAGATTTGTAGGGATATGATATTTTTTACAAATGTTTTATGGTTTAATTTAGAATATAGGATTTATATCCTATAGATATTATTATAATTTATTTATGAACATCATGAATAGTGTTGATTTCACACAGAACCCTCAAGCATAGGAATCGTAGATCTTAGACCACAACGGCCATTGAAAACCCAATGATTATTTGACCATTTAAAATAGGACAGAGTCTTTTCCGAGCGAAGGTCGCTCCAACAAAGCAAGCTCGTGTTGGATATCTATATTATAAATCTAGAATAAACACTTAGCACTAGTTACAAATCATCCACACAAAGTTTATAAACTTATACGTTGAATAAACTAGCAGTAGAGTCTCCTGATGAGATTACTCTGTTATATTCTTCATAAGAATAAAAATTGTTGACTAACATTTATTTTTACGAGACTCTAGAATCCTCTAAAACTATCATTTAATAAACACTTACATTCCAACATTAAACCAAATAAAGAACCATAATCTGATAAAATCCATTGGAGTTCCAAGTCTACGTTATCAGTGTTTCCAGAATTTCAATATGATTCCTTACGCATAGTGTTGGCTGTAAGCCTGTTTAAACCTTCAAAAAGAAATAGATATTTACATAAACCATTAATAAGCTTAACCAGGGTATCACGATACCCTTCCAACTAAACTTCAAATCCCATAGAGCCGTGTTTCCAGCCATCCTTTGGAAGGAGTGGCAACGCTTTAATGCGTTGGCACAAATTTTCATAAATACACATTAAGCTTGAATAAGAAGACAGAGCTAGGTATTTGCCCATGCTTCTGTAGAGAAGAGAAACCAACAAAAGGATTTACATTCAAACAGTAAATACAAAAAAAATACCCACAGTGCCATTGCTGACAATGGCACTGCTAATGCAGAACATCTCCGCTATAACAAAAATACCTTGCTCACCGACAACGCTTTTCCCAGATAAATTTAAAAGTAACAAAATTGAGATAATGATTTTCTGTAAACCAAATGAACTACATTTGCCCAGTGTTCTTTTAAACACACAGAGCAAGCATTTAAAGCACAAATTGTTTCACCCTGATAGATTAGCTATGGGAATGTACATGATACATTCAAAACTTAAAAACACAGAGGTTATAAATACACTAATTACTTCATCATTCACCTAACCAACAAAAATTTAATCCAATATAGAGCACATAAAAGAGAACAATGATACAACCTTGTATTTCAAGAAACAAGGTTTAGATAGGTTCGGTAGTTCTTCATCCATGGTCAAAATTAAAATTACAATTTACTCAAACGCCTAAACAGGCTCATAAACACTAAACTCTATGAATTTTCCTAAGCATCGTTCCATTTGAAAAGCCATTAAAACCACAAATAGCGCATCCCCAAGTCCCCTTCAAAATGCAAAACATCCAAACAGAGATAAATGACATTTGACCATGGGATTACCCAAGTTTTAATTGATGGTCCTCCCTCCCTCTACCTGAAAACCATGTTTAAGCGTTGCGCTTTCCTGTGAACAAAACCAGTCAAGGGTTTAGAAAGTGTTGCAAATAAATTAAAAACAAAACAAATAGAGTATATGCTACAGGAAAGGGGAAAAGACTTGAGCAAACATGGTGACCCTGTAAACGCCACAACTCCATTGTCCACACCTCTGTCAACAAAAACCCCAACTAGGGAGCTCACTCCTCTCACCTTTTTTAGCCTAAGAAGAGGATTTGGAAAACATGGTATTTCGCCTATATGCCTGGGCTAGCGTGGAAGGAGGACACGAGTGCCTCCACATGGCTTTCATAAACGTTTCAACCACCTCCTATAAGATTTAAATCAAATACCCACTCCATATAGTCGTTAGTCCCTCTTTGAATGTGAATACGTATTACACCATACTTTATAACCTTGGTTTCAAAGGCTAGAACTTTATTTGCTTGCTCAAGTTACTACTTTAAAACCATACACTCAGCATAGGGTTGGTACCTAACACCTGTAAACAACGAGTTCCTCATGTATTAGTTCAGAACAAACTAAGTAAGCCCAGGGTCATAGGAGACCTTCATACCTTTTTGATGAGTCGTTATTAAATCCATCCACTCTTTTTCCTTTAGAAGCAGAGGTAATTTAGTCACGACATTTTAGCTTAAACAAGACTAGGTTATGTGTTGAGTCAAACATCCATTATAAACCAGTATGAAGTAAGTAGACAAGACAAAACAATAAACACTAGTACAACATACAAGAAACATCTTTATATAAATAAATGACATAAAAATCACTGCAAGAAAATAGGTCACCATGTATTAATCTACGGGAGAAATCCAGAACAAGAATACAAGTATATTTCCTAATAAGTTTACGCAATGCTAAAGTTAATTTTAGATGAACCTTAGATCCTAATAGTTTTATTGACCATACAAATTTTTATTTATTTTTGTTTACAAATTCAAGGGACATTACAAGTGGTATCAAAGCCCAGATTCAAATAGTTAGAGACCTTCTGGGCTCACTACTGAACATCCGTTGCAAAAATATATTTTCAAAACTTTATTAGTGATTTCTAAACTAACAGAATAATATTGTTACTGATTATTGAAATGCACATATAAAGAACATTCTAAATCATGGACACATAAGAGAACAACAGTCGACAAGGGAACTTAAATTCCCCGTCCCGAGAAGAAGAAATCATGGTGGAATTGAATTCCAACTTAAGGAAGACTATACAGAGTCTACAAGCAGATATTTAGAGTTTTAAGGGTGACAAAATGAATGAAAGTTGAGAACAGAAAGCAATAAATGAAGCTCTACTTCGGAGCTTGTCAGGGGTAAATCCCCATAGATAGTCCACCCACTCAACAAACAAATCCAAAGAAAATTGTCATCATAAAAGAAGGACCAATAGTCCAGGAGAGGAGGGACGAGAAGAACACACCTCTGACTACTTGGAAGAAGTATATCAAACCTCTTACAGTAATGGCTTAGCCTCCCCTTGCAAGAAAAGGTAGAAAAATGATGATAGCCTTTAGGGGGGATTTTGAAATATCAAAGCCCCAACTTATGAAGGGGAAATGAATATCAGAGAGAATGCTGAAGAATGGCTCCTAGGTATAAATAAATACTTTTGAGTACATAATTACTACAATGAGATGAAAACCTGATTGACCATTTAACTTGAATGGAAAGGCATCCAGGTGGAGAGATATGAAACATACTAAGAGGGACGGAGTAAAGGATATTAGATGGAGTACCCTCTGCAAAATCTTCCAGGAAAAGTACATGTCCGAAATATTATTTGACAGAAAAATAAAATAATTCTACGAATTAAAAATGGGCTCCCTAACTATGGATGCCTTTATCAACAGTTTTTTAGATATGTTGCGTTATGTACCTTACATAAAGGACGAAAAGGTCAAGATACAACAATTTTTTGGATGTCTCCCTCCAAATTTTTGAGAGAGAATAGAGTTTGACATGCCCAAAACTCCAGACACCACTTTGCACAAGGATATACTTTGTTATTATTAAATTCAGTCACAACAATCTTGAGACTAAGCACATACTTACAAGAGATTCAAGACAATTTAGGCATGAAATGACATAACAATACTGCAATAGGAGGTTGCAGTTGTATATTATCAATAATAGAATAAAATCAATGATACAATGTCTTGCAAACTTGCATGAATGCAGGATAATTTGAATTCACTAGAGGTCATTCGAATTGCATGGATGGGTGTATCTTAACTGCCCATTAGCCACACTGAACACACCAATTAACCACTAATCTAGCCATGATTGACTCTAACTAAGTCCTAACTGAATCAGAGTGCAATAAATAACTGAGTCTAATTGAATAGAACTCAACTGCATGTCAATCAGTAGGTGCGAGCACATCACTAACTCAAGTCAACTCCGATGAAGTGAACTGAACTGATATTAGTCACCAGAAGTTGTTGGAGGAGCATTAACTCACTCCAGCTCACCCAAATCACCCCAGAATAGACAATGACATGAGGGAGGCACCTTTCCAAATCAACTTAACTGATTATTAGGTGAAACAACATTCAATTAACTAATTGGTGCACTCATGACACTCATATCACCTTAGAATTACTCCTTGATTGAAGGAGGAAGCCCGGTTAACCTCCCTAATCGAAGGAGAAGGCTTAGTTGGCCTCCCTGATTGAAGGAGGGTGTGGGTGTGCTGATGCTGATGTCATGAGTGTGTTGGTGTGCTGATGTTGATGCCAATTCGAGTCAATAAACTTATGATAGTGGTTAATTAGGCCAAAATTGACCAAATAGGTGTGTGGGTTGGATAATGACTCCAACACCCCCCTTAAGCTATACTCATGTGGAGGAGTAAAATAAAATGCATAAAACACTAGGGCCCTGGTAACAAAGGCAATAGGTCACCCTGTACAAAAAAGTAACTCTAAAATTCTCAAATAAAATGCCAAGTGAGGAAAGAGGGAAAACCCAGCGGGAAAACTCCCCCCTCAAGCTAAACACTAAAGAAGTAACTGATCACCCTGATGAACTCATCCCCAACATTGAATGGAGGCAAGTGAACTTTTTCTCAGTAAAGTTCTTGGTGAAGATATCTGCAATTTGCTCATATGTAGCGCAGTATTGCAGAACAATGGTCCTGTCATGCACCAAATCCCTGATGTAGTGCATGTGATTCTCGACATGTTTGATCCTCTGCCACTGAACTGGATCCGTGGAGATATTGATAGAAATTTTTTTGTCACAAAATATGACCGTGGACAAAGCACTACCAATCTCAAACTTTGAAAGAATTCCTTGCAACCAAACAACTTGGATGCAAGCATTCACTGCTCCCTTGTACTCGGCCTCTGCTGAAGACAATGCAATGGAAGCATGCTTTTTACTAGACCAGCAAATGGGGCCACCACCAAACATAAAGACATACCTGAAATTGGACTTCCTATCTATGGAATCCCCTACCCAATCTGAATCTGTAAAACTGACCAACTCTAGCTCAGAATTTGCAGCATAGTGAATGTTGTAGGATCTAGTGCCCTGAATGTACTGAAGGGTCCTCTTGGCTTCCTTCCAATGGATCTCATGAGAATTCTACATATATCTTGATACAAAATTCATGGCATAACAAATTTTATGCCTTGAATGTGTCAAGTATAGCAAGCTTCTGATCAACTGGCGGTAAATAGTGGAATCCATGGGTGGAGTGGATTTTCCCTCTTCAAGACTGATTCTTGAGAGGAAAGGAAATTGGGAAGCCTTGCAATCATCCATGTTAAACTTTATTAATATGTATTCAATATAATTTGACTGAGTTATCATTATCCCATCATATTCTTGAGAGATTTCAAGCCCAAGAAACTGTTTCAGTAGGCCCAAATCGCTCATTTCAAAAGCATCATGAAGAGCAGTTTTTATGAAAGCAATCGAAGCAAGTGTGCTTCCTGTTATCAAAAGGTCATCAACATATAATACTATGATAAAAATATTACCATAATACTACTGAAAATATACATTAGGATCAGATTTGACTCTCTGGAGGTCAGTGTGGGAGCAGAAAGGCAACCATTTTGGCATACCTAGATCTTGGGGCCTTTTTCAACCCATATAATGATTTCTGCAACTTACATATCAAGGAATGATATGATGTATAGACCTTAGGATTCTTCATATATATCTCCTCTTTCAGGTCTCCATGAATAAAATCACTATTGACATTCATGTGATGCACCTCCTAGTGCTTGGATGCGACGATGGTCAAAACTAGTCTTATGGAGTCCATCTTTGCCACCGGTGCAAAGGTCTCATGATAGTCCACTCCTTGGACATGGGAGAACCCTTTTGCAACCAGTTGTGCCTTGTAATTGTAGGTTGTTCCATCTGCAACAACCTTTTTCTGATACACCCACTTGCATTGAACTAATTTCCTCCCACGTGGAAGGGAAACTAGCTCCCAAGTTGCATTTTTCCGAAGAGAATTAAACTCTTCATCCATAGAAGCTTGCCATCTCGTATATTTTTTAGAATGGTAGTAGGACTTAGGATCTGACCCAATCATTAAATAATAGGTCTTGGACATCAATGAATCATGACAAGAGAGAGCAATACCTTCTCTTTGAAAATTAGACCGGGTTCTTCTTGGATCAACAAGATTTCCAATGTTTGTCCCGGCGGAAGAGAGTGTCTTTTTGGCTCAAGTTGGGAGATGAGTCGGCACATAAAAATCTAATTCTGAACTTGATATATTTTTCTCACTGATATCAGATATCATATCTACAAAATCAGATCCTTCACTCCCACTTTCATCACCCAAATGATCAGCAGAATAGGAGGGGATTTCAACAAATTTTTCTTCAACTAATTCTACCTCTTGGGAGAGGTTCTTCAAAATGGACACTTCTCTCAAAGAATATCTGTTTGGTTATAATATTCAGAAGTTTGAATCCCTTAGATTCTTTTGGATATCCAATGAATAAACATTCAATACTTTGTGGTTGCAAATATTTCCTCTTGTAAAGTGGAATTCGAGCCCATGCAGTGGACCCAAAAACCTTGAAATTTGACACATCCGGCTTGTGTCCAAAATATGCTTCGAAAGGATTTTTTCCTTTCACAAAAGAGTGAGGGAATTTGTTATGAATGTGTGTAGCAACATTCATAGCCTCAACCCATAGGTTTGTAGCTAAACCTTTGGCTTCTAGCATGCAGGTAGTCATCTCTTTGAGGGCCCGGTTTTCCTTTTCGCTACACCATTTTGCTGGGGTGTGTAGGGAATGGAGTGCTGGATTTGGATCCCACTATCAGCACATATTTTCAGCAATTCAGACTTGATATACTATCCCCCATTATCATATCTGAGAGACTTTACCTTCCTCCCAAAGGCATTCTGAACATATGCTTTGAACTCGGTGAATCATTCCAAAACTTCATATTTTTTATTAGGAAGAAAACCCAAGTGTATCTAGAAAAATCATCAATGAAAGTAAGTACATACCATGAACCACTCATGGATGCTGTAGGCATGAGTCCACTGATATCAGAATGAATCAGCCCCAAAATACTTTTTGCATGGCTTGCCTTTCCCCGATCAAACTTGTGTTCAGGGTGTTTGCCGACAATACAACCTTTGCAAATTCCATTGGAAGTTTTGATGGCTGGGAGGACTTCAACCATGGAATTTTTATGAAGTTGATGCAAGTATTTGAAGTTCAAATGACCAAATCTCTCATGAGTTAGAAGAGTGATGGGATTTGCATTCACCACAAGCTGGGAAAACTCATAGGCCTTAGCATGATGGTTTTGTATGCCTGTTGCAATGAGCTTCCCGAATGCAATCTCAACGATTTCAACATCATTTGGGCTGAAAGTAAATCTCTTGGGCACTCCGATATGAGTCATTTGATATAAAATCAAAAGATTGGAGGCCAAGGAGGGTACATACAGAACATCAAAAAAGCTGCCATGTTCAATTTTTACAGTACCTTTGCCTTTTGAAATGATCTGAGAATCATCTCCCATGTGGATGGGAATGCTTTTATCAGTGTCCAGGGATGAGAAGGATTTCTTGCTTTCCATCATGTGATTCAAAGTTCTAGAGTCTATGAGGAGAGATTTGGGCTTCGAGGTGCTTTCCATGAGAGCATTTCCACTTTCTTGTTGGGTATCCCGATCTTGATTATCTCTCTTCCGAACACTCTCCAAAAGATTGATATTGTTCCTCTCAAGGAGAAGAGTCATCTCATCAAGATTTTTCTTCATGTAGACATGTTCAGGGTGAAATCCCTTCCCACAATAGGAACACTTGACTTCTCTTTGCCTTGGTTTCCTTTATTCTTGTGTTTCTTTGAGCCGGAATGCTCTTCTTGTTGCTGGTTCTTCTCTTTTGGCTTTAGAGCATCAAACTTGTTTTGATTCTTTTTCTTTCCTTTACCCTTTGAATCTTTGGGCCCCGAAGCAAATGATGCTTGATATTTTGAGGATTTGATGATCCCCATCTACACAAGCTTGTCATGCTTGTTTGTGAGGGACTCAATGAAGGCATTGAGAGAAGGCATTTTCCAATTTGGGATTGTTAGCTTCCTAGTATGGAATGTGGAAACAAAAACTGAATAATTTGAACCAATTTTTGAGAGGATAGGTAGGATGAACCGATCATCATCCTTCTCAACCTTGCACTGCTTTAACTGGAGCACCAAGTGCTTGAATTTTGTGAAGAAATCATTCATAGTTTAGTAGTTGTCTGGATTCAGGGAAACCAACTTATTCTCTAGCTGATAGATCCTTAGATCATCTTGCTTATCAAGCAAGGAAGCAAGCTTATCCCAAATCTCCTTCAGAGTCTTCAATATCGTGATGTGGAAGAGAAGATCCCAGGAAATAGACAGACATAAGAAACCATAAGCTTCATCCAACTGATTCCAGTACTTTGCCTTCTCAACATCATTTGTTGGCTTTGCTTCTATTTTCATTGTGACTCAGTAGAGCCCTTTAGAATGGAGCTGAATCTCCATGTCCTCCTTCCATTGGTGGTATTTGAAAAGAGTAAGAGGATTTAGAGAAGAATCCATGAAGTTGAGGTAGCGAATGCAGTGAAGGACCTATAAAAACCTGCAAACAACACAAAAAGGGAACCGTAAGGTCAAACAACCTGCACTTTTCAGGTTTTCATCACACCCAACTTAGTTGATCAAGAAAGCTTGATCAATAATTCTTTTGGTTAGGACTTATGTGGTAAACCTACAGCTTCTGGTGCAGTGTTGGAATTTTTGAGATTTTTGCTCAAATTTGCATACTAGATCCGTCAAAAAACATGTTTTTGAAGAAGAGCTTCATCCCACTGTGGCTCTGATACCATATTAAATTCAGTCACAACAATCTTGAGACTAAGCACATACTTACAAGAGATTCAAGACAATTTAGGCATGAAATGACATAACAATACTGCAATAGGAGGTTGCAGTTATATATTATCAATAATAGAATAAAATCAATGATACAATGTCATGCAAACTTGCATGAATGCAAGATAATTCGAATTCACTAGAGGTCATTTGAATTGCATGGATGGGTGTAGCTTAACTGTCCGTTAGCCACACTGAACACTCCAGTTAACCACTAATCTAGCCACGATTGACTCTAACTGAGTCCTAAGTGAATTAGAGTGCAATAAATGATTGAGTCTAACTGAATATAACTCAACTACATGTCAATCAGTAGGTGGGAGCGCATCACTAACTCATGTCAGCTTTGATGAAGTGAATTGAACTGATACTAGTCACCAGAAGTTGTTGGAGGCACATTAACTCACTCCAGTTCACCCAAATCAACCCAAAATAGACAATGACATGAGGGAGGCACCTTTCCGACTCAACTTAACTGATTGTTAGGTGAAACAACATTCAGTTAACTAATTGGTGCACTTATGACACTCATATCAGCCCAAAATTACTCCATGATTGAAGGAGGAAGCCTAGTTAGCCTCCTTGATTGAAGGAGAAGGCTTAGTTGGCCTCCCTGATTGAAGGAGGGCGTGGGTGTGCTGATGCTGATGTCATGAGTGTGCTGGTGTGATGATGTTGATGCCAATTCGAGTCAATCAACTTAGGATAGTGGTTAATTATGAAAAAATTGACCAAATAGTTGTGTGGGTTGGATAATGACTCCAACAGTTATGAACATGGACAACTGAGACAGGAAAACATGATTAGAAATCGAGACAGGTCTAGGTCCTTCTCAGACAACCAAAAACCCAATTTTAAGCCACTGCCATACAGAAAATAGAAGAAAAGTTTCCCACCTAACATAAATTCCAACATACCTGGTGCATAGCCAATTGTGGTCACGCCAAATGCCAACGGACCAATAGAAAACGAAGGAGACAAGGATGCCCCGCATAGGTTAGTTGCTGGAAATGTCAAGGGCCCCATTATGCCAGAGATTTCCAAAATAGGACAGATGGAGTCCTACACAACTTACACGAAAACCCAACAATAGAAGACATGGCTAGTACACATAGGATCTATGCAACACTCGATGATCGATAAGCAGACCATGAGGCCAATATGGTCGAGATAGAAGGTAGAGTTTCGAACACATCTATTTAAATTTTAATTGATCCTGGTGCTTTCCGAAGCTATGTTTTCCCTAAGATTCCCAACACATGTAAACTAAACAAAGAGAAACATGAGAAACCATGGCTGGTACAGTTAGCCATTGGTACAAAAAAGAAGGTTTTAGAACTGGTAAAAAATAGTGAGATAGACATGAATGGTTTTCCAACTAAGGTAAACCTAAATATCTTACCCTTAGGATCATATGACATACTTATAGGAATGGACTGGTTGGAATAACACCATGTCATGCTTAATTTGCCTATCGACATCCGGACTGCTGCGCTGGAGCCAGGCCGCCCCTGCTGCCGCCGACCTGGTCTTCTCCAATCCGCTAATGGCTTCGCCTGAGGGAGGGCTGCCCCCTCCCTCGTCCACGGACGCCTTCAATCAGCTGCTTCGTCCTCATGGAGCCGTTCCTATTGCCCCAGCCATCCCGAAATTCATTAAAAAGCTAGATTCAATTCCTGAAATTGATCTTCCAAGCGAAATACCCATCAAGGTCGCTCTAGCACTGTCAGATCGGGGTTTGGTTGGCCAGTTCATGGGGCTCTGGCCATCTACCAAAACCACGGACGACTGGATCCAACGGAACTGGAGACCCCAGCTCAAGAATAGTGTTACCTGCTATCCTGTAGGGCGTGGCTTCTTCATTTTTGAGTTTATTTCCAAAGAAGATCGAGATCTGATATTCAGAAATGGTCCATATTTCATGGGACCTCAAGGCCTGTACCTAAACAGATGGACCCCAGACTTCAATGCAGAAGTAGATGTGCCGAAGGAAGTTCCAGTATGGTTAAGGCTCCCCAATCTTCCAGTCCATTGCTGGAACACCCCAACACTGGAAAAAATTGGGAACGCATTAGGAAAATACATTGATAAAGCTAATAATAAAGGTCAATACTCGTGTGCCCGAATCTGTGTCTAGGTTGACCTTGAAGTAGGCCTGCCGGAAGCTGTCAAGCTCAAAGTTGGAGACTGGCTATACTACCAAAAGCTCGACTACGAACAGCTGCCATTCAAATGCCGTCAGTGTCATGAACATGGCCACTTCCAAAGGAACTGTCCGAAAAATCAGAGCTCAGAAGAAGGAGAAGGATGGCAAAAGGTCAAGAGAGGCAAATCAAATGCTAAGATCCTGGAAAAGAGGACCACAACGGACATGCAAAACCTGCATGCATGCACAAATAAACCCTCCAAAGAAGGCTCCAAAGAAGATCCTATCGCGATCCCAAATGAGCACCAGGAACCCATCCTGAATGGGAAAAATCAAATCTCAAGGAGCGATGAACCCCAATCATCCAAGCAAACCAATACAAAAGAGCCTGGAAGCCAAAAAGATGATCAGTTGGAGCCTGGGGAAATCAACCAACCCCGGGTGGGGGATGCTATTCCAAGTTCCCCCAAAGAAGTAAATGAAAATCTCCTGATGCTAGGTTCAGATCCAGAGGAAGAGTCGGATGAAGGCGCCTCCTCAAGCGGTCTGTACTCTATTCCTCTCAAAGTTCCAAGAGGTAGGAAATCCAAGAAGAAACAAAGAGAAGAAGCGACCCATCTCGCAGTCTTAGAAGGCTCTCAAAAAACTCTAAAAGGGATCATGAGCACTCGATCAAAAAAAGGTACTATTCAGGCCTCCAAAGAGGCTAACCCCTCCTCCCATTACTGTTAATGAAATACATTTCTTGGAATTGCAGAGGTCTAGGCTCCACCTTGAAGGAAGATGCTTTAAGAGACCTAATCCGAATTCATAAGCCAGAGATCCTGTTACTCCAAGAAACTAAAATGGAGGAGTCCGCTGTCCTCCAAATCAAGAAAAATTCTGGAAAAAAGGTAATTGTATTGGCAACAACTCCAGAGGCGCCTCCGGGGGAATCGCCACCTTATGGGACCCCTCCCTGTATGACATTGAAGCTGAAGAACGAACTATGCACTGGGTTTTCACCAAACTCATCCACAAGCATTCTGGATGGACGGTAAGCCTCTTCAATCTTTATGTTCCTGTTATGCATGCCGAAAAAAAAGAGTGTTGGAATACTCTTGACTCCTTTCTACAGGTGCAGAACAGAGAAAATATTATTGTTGCCGGAGATCTAAATGTAACTCTGGAAGCTTGTGAAAAGAAAGGAGGCAATCCGGTTAGAGATCCTTCAAGGGAATGGGTTGAAGACTTCATCTCTGATTGGGATCTGATCGACATCAAACCTAGCAAAGGTAAATTCACTTGGACAAACAAAAGAATTGGCCCTGGACATGTTGCAGCCCGGCTAGACCGCTTTCTTGTTCACTCCTCCTTTCTTGATCTGGGCCTGTTAGTCTCCTCCAAAATCCTCCCTCACTCCACGTCCGACCATAAACCTATCCTTCTCACTCTAGATCTTGACCAAAATCTCAGGCCTATCCCCTTCCGGTTCAGCCCCCTCTGGACACAGCATGCTGATTTTTTACAAATTGTTTCTGATTCCTGGAATGCCTCTCTCTCTGGAACTCCTTCCTTCATTTGGGAATCCAAGTTAAAAAGACTCAAAAACGCCCTCAAAGCCTGGGCCAAGCTCATCCCCTCTCTGATTGCCACCAGAGAAATTGCCCAAGCCGAGCTGGAATCGCTCCAAGTCAGCCGGGATTCCTACTCAGCGAATGACCAGTGCCTCATTAAGGAAGAAGCCCTGCAAAAGAAGTTCTTCTCCTCCTGCAGAAAAGAAGAAGAGTATCAGCGTCAAAAGTCACGTAACCTCTGGCTTCTAAGTGGAGACAAAAATACCAAATATTTTCATAAGCAAGCAGAGGCACGCAAGAATTACAAAGTTGTCTCGGAAATTCAGTATGAAGGAGTTCTGATCCAAGATCCTGAAGGTATAAAAAAGGCAGCAGTGGAAACCTTCTCAGATCTCTTCACCGCTCCATTGGAAGACCCTATAGATGTCACCTCCCATCCCTTTGATCTCATCCCTCATCTTATTTCTATGGAGGATAATAATTTTCTGACAGCGCCCATCACCATGGATGAAGTCAAGCAAGCTCTCTCAATTATGAAACCTGATAGCGCGCCTGGTCCGGATGGCTTTACAACCAGATTCTTCACCTACTGCTGGGATATAATAAAATATGACCTCCTAAGAATGATCCGGTACTCTCAGAAAACCAGCAAATTGGGAGGCAGCACTAACTCCTCATTCCTAGCCCTGATTCCAAAAGAAAAAGGAGCCACATCCTTCGAGCGATTCAGGCCTATTTCGTTGTGCAATACTGGTTACAAGACCATAACAAAGATCATCGCTTCCAGGCTGAAAAGAATTCTCCCTCGGATTCCCAGAAAACCAAGGAGGATTCATAAAAGGTCGGAAAATCCTGGACAATATCATTCTTGTTCAAGAAGCTATCCATTCAAGCTTCCAGCGTAAAGAAAGAGGTATGGTCATCAAACTCAACTTAGCCAACGCCTTTGATCAAGTTAGGCATGAATTCTTATTTGAAGTAATGGAAAATTTAGGCTTCTCCCTCAATTTCATAAGCTGGATCAAAGGGTGTGTCGGTGATCCGTGGATAGCCCCTCTCGTAAACGGAAGGCCCACTAGCTTCTTCAAAGCCTCCAGAGGGTTAAGGCAGGGATGCCCGCTCTCTCCCCTCCTCTACGCCATTCAGGCCTCTATGCTCAGCTACCAACTCAACCTAAGTCAGGAAATCCATATGCTCCCAGGGCTCAAAATGGTGAACAATGTCAGGAGCATCAACCACGCACAGTTTGCTGATGATACGCTGCTGCTAGGAGGAGCCTCTGTTCACTCTGCTGAACAATTCAAAAAAGAGTTGGATTTATACCAAAAGATATCAGGAAGCAAAATAAATTTCCACAAAAGCAAAATCTACACATGGAATTGTACAGCAAGGGATCTAAGGAATATCACCAGACTGCTGGGGATGGAAGGAACCAAAGATTGGGAAAACTTCACTTATCTTGGTATTCCCATCTGTAAAAACAACATCAAAGATGCAGATTGGGATCCTATTGTTGACAAGATCAAAAGCAAAATTCATAATTGGGGGGCCAACTGGCTCAATCTAGCTGGAAAAACTATTCTCATAAAATCTGTCCTCAATAGTATGCCGATTTATCAGTCTTCTATTTTACTTGCCCCATGCTCGGTTGTTAACAAGATTGAAGGACTGCTCAAGAAATTCATATGGGAAGGAGGTAAAGGAAATAACAAAAAAATCCATCTGGTAACTGGGAAAAGATCAAAAAACCCCGCAATGAAGGCGGTCTCTAGGTGAGAAGTCTTACCATCCAAAACCTTGCTTTGGGAGCCAAGCTGCTCTGGCAATTGATCTCAGGGAAAAATAGCTGGAGCAAAGAAGTAATCCGGAAAAAATACTTCCCAGGACCTAGGAAAAGATGTTTGGACTTACAGCCCCCTCTGAGGAAAGGATCCCCAATCTATAAACTTTGCAAAAAAGCTTTGGGCCCCTTCATACACAAGCTTTACTGGATTCCTGGAAAGGGGAAATCTATTAATGTATGGGAGGATTCCATTCTGGGAGATCCACCCATTGGTTCAAATTTGGAAGTCAGCAACATTCAAAGGTGGCTCCTGGACAAAGGAGCCACAACGCTTTGGGATATTTCTGCCTGGGATGTAGATTACTGGACAGGCTGGGAATTAGGCCTCATCCCTCCTGAATTGAAATCTGAAGCGGATGCCATGATCGTTCTCCTCCAAGGCAAGTCCCCTCTCAAAAGAGCTTCCAAAGATAAAAGAGGTTGGGGGATATCTGGAAGATACACAACTTTTGAAGGTTACAAGGATATTCAAGCCATCCGCTACGCTGCTCCCAACCCATCCATCTGGAATTTTATTTGGACCAATCCTTTCATACCTAAAATTGATATCTTCTGCTGGTCTTTAGCCCACCATAGCATCCTCACAGGAGATAACCTGAAGAAAAGAGGCATGGAAGGACCCTCCCGCTGCCCTCTCTGCAAGCTCCATGAAGAAACAATGGATCACCTCATTCTGAACTGTTCCTTTGCCAAAGAAGTTTGGCTCCAAGCCTTGAACCTAAACCAAGCCATCCACCTGCCCAGCTCTGTTCATGAACTCTTCTCTTCCTGGAAGTCTCTATCTCCCTTCAATCTGACCAAAAAGGCTCTGCTTAACTCTGCTTGGAATTGGCTTCCAAAAGCCACAAGCTGGAAGATCTGGCTCGAGAGAAATAACCGAATTTTTAGAAATCAAGAATCCACTCCTCGAAGAATTGTTGCTCAGGCTAGAGCCACTCTAGGGGAAGCTCTGGAAAGTAACAGCTCTCTAAAAATATCCACCCAGCTCCAGCAAAATGAGCTTCGATGGTTAAGATCTTTAACTACCAGCATCCACCCTGGCACCTCTCGTCTTACTCAGCAGACAGAGCAGTGGGAAATCCGACTTGAAGACTCTAATTTCAGGCGCTGGAAGTCATCTCTGAATGAACCTAGCCTCTTCTTCGATGGTGCTTCGAAGGGAAATCCAGGCCTTGCAGGTGCTGGAGGAATAATCAGTTCAGCCGATGGGATCACACTAAGCAGTTTCGCCTGGGGGCTAGGTATCGAATCCAACAATGTGGCTGAGTTCTGTGGCTTATGGCAAGGTTTAAAAATTGCGCGGGCTAAAGGAATTGACAAAATATTAATCTTCGGGGACTCCAGGCTTCTCATCCACGCCCTCATTACCAAAAAGATCCCCCCTCATATAAAACTGAGCCATATCTTCCATAAAATCCTACTTCTGAGCAAATACTTCCAAAACATCAAGTATTTCCATGTGAACCGTGCGCTGAATATGCAAGCTGATAAGGAAGCTAATAAAGGTGTTGAGCTGGGCCAAAGCATCTTATGTACTGATGGAGATTTTCAAAGATGTGACATTCCATAGCTGTTGGGGATACATGATCTTCATTCAGCCTCCTCATTCGGCCTGGGCAACCCACGTTTTTCTCTCCCTTGGCAGAGATGCCCTGCATTCTGGCAGCATTCCTGTTCTTCTCGCCCATTGGGATTCCTCCTGCAAGCTTTTAAAGAAGCTACCTCTCCACCAAGAGCCCAGATCCCTTTGCAAGCGGCCCTGTGTCTCTATCCCTGATAGCTCTGCGTTCAAGCTCTTCAAGATTCACGCGGTCTCCACCTTCGACTCAAGCATAATGGCGTCTGACGACTCTTCAAGCTCTGGAGTTAACGCAGAGACAAGAATCGGCTCACTGGAAGCAGCAATGGGTCGACTTCGTTTACAGCTGGAAGGCAACGACAAGAAGCTAGATGCGGTCTCCAAAGCTGGAGAAAAGTCATGGGATCTTCTAAACAATGAGCTGAGACAGCTGCGCACTGATCTCACCGGCAATCTAAACGAATTCAAGGACGAAACTCGAACAAACTTCAAAGATGAAGCAAATACTCATGGAGATTTCGGCAACAGAATCTCTGCGCTGGAAATTGAAGTGGCCAAACTGAAGTCCAAAATAGAAAAATGATCTGTGCTATAAGCTCTCTATTCCACTCTCTGGACTCCTCATTATCACTATTAAATAAAAGTTTCAGACCGCTGGAAGGCCCTCCTACCCTACTGTCAGCTCGCTTTTGCATTTTTGTAGCTGATTTTCTATGTATCAAGCTTTCGGTAGCTAAATACCGGCACTAATATAATCTACCCCTATGCTTCTGTCAAAAAAACACCATGTCATGCTTAACTATTTAAACAAGTCAATCTTTGCACGGACAACCACGAGAATCAAGGAAAGATTTAGGGCATACCCAAGAAGATTTATGTTACATAGATATCCGCCTTACAAGCAAAGAAATGCGTAAGGAAGGGATGCAAACTTTTTGCAGTTAACATCCAAAACGTAGAAGCCAAGAGAGAACAACAAATTGAAGAATTTTCGGTTCTCATAGACTACAAAGATGTATTTCCCGAGGAAATACCGAGACTACCACCCAAGCAGGACTTAGAATTTTCCATAGAATTAACACCAGGGTCAGTACCGGCTTCAAAATCCCCATACTGCATGAGTGCACCAGAGTTGGTGGAGCTTAAGTTACAGTTACATGAATTGATAGAGAAGGGTTATATCCGACCTGGTGTGTCTCCTTGGGGAGCACCTATACTCTTCGTAAAGAAAAAGGATGGTACAATGCAAATGTGCATCGATTACCGAGAGCTCAACAAGATGACCCTCAAAAACCATTATCCACTACGTAGGATCGATGACTTGTTCGATCAGGTAAGAGGAGAAAATATCTTTTCGAAGATTGACTTGCAAGCTGGATACCACCAGGTAAGGATCCGTGATGAAAACATACACAAAACCGCTTTTTGGACTCGATATGGCCATTATGAGTTTGTGGTAATGTCTTTTGGGCTAACCAACACACCAACCAATTTTATGTGCATGATGAACAATATTTTTAGTAAATACCTTGATAAGTTTGTATTAGTCTTTATAGATGATATGTTGAGTTTAGTTGTCATTGATGTCAAAGAAGTTCATTAATGTCAAAGGAAGTGATGATGTGGCATGTGTGATGAGGCTAGGAAACCGCATGATGGTGTTCTCATGCTATTAGGAAGTCATTGTTACAATTTGACATCATTCTGGAACACTATGACAATTTTGGAAATTGATTAAGTCTCTCTGAAATGGTTGGTTGAATCATCCATGTCGGTGTAACTCATCCAGTTGCTCCGAAACGGTCGACGTAACTCATCCAGTCGCTTTGAAACGACCGACTGAGTCATCCATGTCGGTGTAACTCATCCAGTCACTGCAAAATAGTCGGCTGAATCATCCATGTCGACGTAACTCGTCTAGTATCGCCGAAATGATCGGAGAGGTTGGGAAAATATTGTTTCGGCACAACTGAAAGAAATTCCCCGACATTGTCGGAGGTAACTCGTGAGTGGAAACCGAAATGATCGGAGAGGTTGAGAAAATATTGTCGATAACAAAGGTTGCCGATTTGCTGACACCGTAGGGGGTGACTTGTGAGTGTGTGCCGAAATGATCGGAAAGGAATTGGGAGCCTTCGTCGAAATGGTTGCATGCACCAAAATAAAAATAAAAGGGATAAGGCAGGTGATATAGTCGCTATGACTTAAAGAATGTTGTCAAAATAGCCAGAAAGGATTTGGGAGCCTTCTCCAAAATGGCCACGTTGCCAATCTCTGGAGAAAAGGTGACAATTTCGCCGATACAATCGGTGTGACTGGAGTTTTGTTGCCGATATGGTCGGATATGTGGTCAAAGTCATTAGCTTATTTGATAAAACGTTTAAACAGAGTTATAATAAATTTAAAACATAGTTTTAAGGAAAGGCAATGGGTGACAAACAAAACATAGTTTGTTATTAAATAATAACCACAAATATCTTCTGTTAGAAATGGTGTGATGGTAAAAGGATATGAGTGTAAGGCAGAGTTAACTAATTTGTTGAAAGGGTGCGTTGGTTCATAAAGTATACTTGAAGAGATATATAATATACATATCGAGGAAGTTGAATGAGTGCCTTAATGCATTAAAAATGAGCATATGAAGCAATGCATAACAAAGGCCATAATAGGTAGAAAAATAACATGATGTCTCTTTAGTCCAGACTGATATAGCAACAAGAGAAATAGAGACCAAGGGAGGTATTAATAAGTTATGGAAGTTTGATAAAAACATAATAGGGTGGAATTAGGGTAGGCAACAAGCCTGCAGGGGGTTGTAGCCTCCTTCCAGTAGTAGCTGGTAAATAGGGTGTTGTAGCATCCTTTCAGTAGTAGCTGATAAAACTAGGGGGTCGTAGCCTCCTTCCAGTAGTAGCTGGTAAATAGGGTGTTGTAGCACCCTTTCAGTAGCAGCTGATAAAACTAGGGGGTTGTAGCCTCATTCCAACAGTTGTTGGTAAATAGGGTGTGGTACCATCCTTGTTTGTTGTAGCAGGAAGAAACTCTTTGTAAATATAATTTTGTAGTAATAGGATGTATTGGTGGTTTTCCCAATTGGGTTCCACGATAAAATCTGCGTTCTTTGTTTCTTGTTGATTATGCATGTTAACGATTAATGCTAAAAGTGGTTTTAAATTATAAAAGTTAACAACATTGATTCACCCCCCTCTCAGTATTGTCCAATATTCCAATAATTGGTATCAGAGCAGGTTCCTTCATTACAATTTAACCACTGGAAGGAAGATCCTAAATAAAAACCACTATGGATCAACAAGAAGGTTTAGGCACCAATCGACCACCACTATTCACAGGAGAAAATTATGCATACTGGAGTGTGAGAATGAAGTGCCATCTGATGTCTCTTGGATGGAAGGTTTGGGAAGCAATTGAAAGAGAATCTAAAAACATAGAAAGCATCCTACCTACAGACAGTATGGAGCTAGGCCAATATGAGGGTAATGTAAAAGCCTTAAATTCCATCCTGAGTGGATTGACAAACATTGTATTTGTAAAATTCATGCAATGTAAAACTGCCAAACAAGCTTGGGATAAGTTAAAGATTATCTATGAAGGGGCATCCAAGGTCAAAGAATCCAAAATTCAGACATATAGAGGGAATTTTGAGAGCCTAAAAATGAAAGAAGAAGAAAATATTAGAGAATACCTTCTAAGAGTAGATGAAGTTGTAAATGCTATTAGAGGCCTTGGAGGAAAATTAAAGGAAAGAGAAGTAGTTGATAAGGTACTAAGAAAATTTCCAATGAAGTATGACTGAAAGGTGTCCACTCTAGAAGAACAAGATGACCTTGATGCCATGACAGTAGATGAACTACATGGGATCTTCATTGCATATGAGATGGGGACGGGACAAAATAAACCTTCAAGAAAAGATGTAGCATTTAAAGCCCTATACAAGAATCAATTAGAGAACCTAGATGATGAATAAGCCCTCTTCATCAGAAAACTTGGGAAATGTACTGGGAAATATAAAGGAAATCTACCCTTGAAATATTTTAACTGTAGAAGAATTGGACATTTTTCCAATAAGTGTCCTTACCCAAAACAAGAGGAGTGTGATCATGAAGAATCTTGTTGTCATAAGTGTAAGGCTATGGATAAGAAGAAGTTTAAGAAAAAAAAGGAAAACTTCCATTCCAAAGAAGTGACGATGAAAGTGAAGATGCATAAATCCTATTCATGGGAATAGATACTCAAACTTAGAATGGTGAATCATATGAAGAATCAGAAGTGGACCTATAAACTCAATACATGGCTGTTGTTGATGAAATTGAAAAATGTAGAAGAAAGAATAAGGTTTTCAAAGAAAAATGGTCAAAGTACCAAGAAGAGAAAAAATCAAATTATTATTTACTTGAAGAACCAACTTCAAGAGGCCAATAAGATTGAAGAGGACTTGGTAGTGCAGCTGAGGAATAGATTACAAGATTTTGAAAAACTTGAAAAATAGATTATTCAATTTAGAAAAGGGGTTGATGAAGAATCTATCAAATCAAAGTTTGAAAACAGTTCAAGGACTTTAGATGATATCTTAAGTAACCAAATACCATTAAGTGGAAAATATGGTTTGGGTTTTGACAAAGAAAAGAAGCTAGAATATTCTTCCTTCACAAACCAAGGTGGAAATAAAAGAAGCTATGCTGATGCACTAGAGAGCCTAGTTAAAAGGGAAGAAAGCAAGAAATCTGCTTCATCCTTTTATGACAAAAATAGAACTAAGGAGGTGTTTAAGAGACCAATGACAAATAAATATCAACAGATCTTTTTGGGTCATTGTTACTCTTGTAAAAAGTTTGGTCATAAACCCCTGAAATGCAAAGCTTATGGAAAGGTTCATGAATACAATAAGGATGCAACCATCAAACCAAAGGGAATAAATCATAACCGTTTTGGATCTCTTCAAAGATATGACATAGAGTGTTACAAATGTAATATCTTTGGACATATGGATAGAGAATGTAAACTAGGAAAGAATGTTTCAGTAGAGGCTCAGAAATAGTGGAAGAAGATGGAAGTTGGGAAGCAAAAAGATCAAAGATTCCTCAAAGGAAAGTTCTATGGTTATTGCTATTGCTGTCATAAGTTTGGTCACAAGGCTGTTGACTGCAAGACCAAGGGAAAATAACAAAGTTTGAGAAGAAAACAAGACAAAAACACAGAAGATTATGGAAGACAAGTAAGCAGGACACCTCATGGGAAGACGTGGAAGAAAAAGTCAGATTACGAAGACTCAGAAGAAACACAAAATTCAAACATCAGTGAGGTCTCCAAAGATGATAATGAGCATAGCAGTGCCATAGATAAAAATGATATTCATTATGAGGAAAAGCAAGACAAAGATGTAAAAGAATACACCGATGAGGATGACGATGAAGGTGATGAAGAAGGATATAGTGATTGTGGAATCCTTTTATAATATCTCTATCATGTCCCAAATTTTGCATTGGGTCACAATGGCCTAATCATATTTTCCATATTCATGAGATTTTGTCAAAATGATGCTAAGGGCCAAATAATTGCCAAGGAGGAAAATTACCAGTTTCCTAGGTTAGGGGTGGAAGATTTGGGATTTGGAATAAGGGGGAAAATAAATGATGTTTGAACATTAGAATGGCATAAATATTTAATAAAGGAGATAAATAAATAAATACAAGGGAAAATCAAAGTGTCAATTGATCATGAAGACACATGGAGAATGTCGGACCCACATAAGCTAGATTTTATATGCCACATGGTATCCTCCTCTTATCGTTTGGAATCCATAAAAACAAAAAGGGTCTTGGGATGAGTTGGAAGGTAAATATACTTGGCATGAATCAATTCATGTTGAATTGGAGTGGAATAGTAACTCCCATGGAAGAGGAAGAAGCATTTTGGAGCTAGTGAGACACTTTGACTATATTCCCTAGCTCTATGACAACAATGATGAAGATGCTATTCCACCTATGACAAAAATAAGATATGAAGGCTGGAATATAACATATCTGAAATTTCATGTTGAAATAGAGCATCCAATAGGCCTCTCATGTGATTTGGGGAAGCTCAATGGGTTCCTACTCAAATTGGGGGAAGATGGAAGGCTAGGAAAAGGAGGACACATGGCAAATCTTGAGCCCACACCCCAATTCGAGCTGGCTTGAGTTTGTGGATGGATTGGAAACCTTAGAAGGCTAAGGATGTTTATAAAATATAGGAATCAATCAAGATAATGGCTTTTGATCATTTGAGAAAATTGTCATTTGTGAATTGTGAGAGCTAGTGGATGACTAGTTTTCTTGCCTTAGCCAATTTTGAGGGTGAAAGATTCCCATCCAAGTTGGTGTTTGGAGAGACCACTCAGGTATTTCAGGGAGATTTAATGGAGTCTTATTTTTAGGTGTAATTTATAGGGAAGGATTCTTCTATTCCATCACTTTCTCTCTACCATTTCCAGTTTTTATGGCATATTCTTGTTCATGGAGGGATTGCGCTTTGGGTGAGCTATTGATATCTTTGGGGAAGCTTATAATGCTCCATTATTTTATGTTCTGATGTAAATCCTATGTATTTAAAGTTTAGAAGACTCTCAGATCGAAATTGCAAATGATTTGATGTAAAAATGTTAAACAATGAAGAAATAGTGCCATTTCCCCACTATCTTGTTGTGCACCAATGTAATGCTAATGATTTTGAATTGGGAGAGATTTTAATTATACATTACTGATTGTAACAAGATCAATATTCTCTTTTATTCATTCTTATAAAGTATCATGTTGAAATATCAAATGTTTGTAAGGAAAAGTGATTATTAATGAGCAAACAATGACCATTTCCCCACTACATTGACGTATGCTATGATAATGCTGATTATTTCAAATGGAGGAATGTATCTCTAATAAATATATGATGAATGGAATGTAATTAATGTGTATTTCAAGTGTCATGTTCATTATTTAAGCATGGGAATCCATTTTACTCATTTTTATTGCATTGGGAGAAGATTTGGTGCATTTCCCCCAAGGGTCGAAATTGTGATTTGGGAGCTGTTTTGGAAAGAGTAATAAGAGCCTATATAAACTAAAACATGATGCATATGAGACTTTAAAAATTTCCCTTAGATATCCACTGCATCTGTTCAGAAATTCGAGTGACTTTGGGACCATTTGAGAAGCCATTTTTGGCAATTACCCAGGGGGAATTGGAGCCCCAATTTGCTAGTAAAGACACCTACTTTGAACAGAACATTAAACAAGTTTGTAGAAGTAATTGGTGTTGATGTATTTGTAACTTCGGAATGTATTCACTTAATTATTTCATATATTGTATTTGATTAGTCCCTGATGTTCCTATCGGGTGAATCAGTATTGTAAACAAGTCATGTAAAGTCATAGAGGTTAACCCAACTTGTTGATCAGGGGTTAAAGTCCCCGTAGTTGTGGGGCACTAGGGTTATTAGACTCTCCTAGAGAATTTGGCCCTGGTAAGTTGTTTTCAAGTCAAAAACTAGTATAAATAGAGAGTGAGCCTCTCTATTTATCACAGAGTCACTCACACTCAGTTGTAGCGCATGAGTGAGAGAGAAGGAGCTGGGATAAGAGAGAGAACAATTGTTGGAGATCATCTTATTGTCTTTGGGTTTTACTGCTTACATTGGTGCTCATTCTATCTCTAAGGAAGTTGCGGGGTTTTCTCCTTTATGGTTTCCCCGAGGAAAATATTTGTGTCCATTGTCTCTTGTGATTGATTGTTGTGCATGTTATTCTCTGAGATAAGATCCTAAGATCATTTTGTCTAATTGATAAAAATATAACATGGTATTAGAGCTAACCTGAGAAGAAGACATTGTGCAGTTGCAGAAGCCAGGGATTCTTACTTTTTGGGTCTCTCTCCACAATCCATCAGCAAAAGGAGGCTAGGCTGAATCTCCATTGAAAGGTGCATCTTTCTGTCCAAGCAAAAATGAGTTTGACCACTTTGAGTTTTTGACCTACCACTACATTGGGAAATTAGGGATTTTCACTGAACATGAATTTTTGAGTGAGCTCAGGCTAGGATTTCTCTCCTCCTCAAAATCGAAGTTTAGAGACAAAAATTGAGATTTTTGGTTGGGTAGAACTCTGGGAAAGTCAAACCCTAATTTGCCCTGGAACCAGAAAACCAGCACTATAGAAGATCAACTCTAGATCTAGTTTTCAACTTCTCAAATTGGTAAGATCTAAATCTTTTGTATTTCCATTTGAGGTTATCTGTTAAGATGTCTCATCACACCAAGCTTGATGAAAATCTTGAGGGAGCTGATAACTTCCGATCTTGGAAGTATAGGATCTCCCTGGTCCTGGAAGAAAATGAGTTGGACTCTTACATCAGTGAAGAGGTTCCAGTTCCAGAGGGAGATGAGGCTAAGGCCTNGAATTATTAGTGATTCAATCAAGGATCACCTCATACCACAGGTGTCCTCCCTAAAGACACCTAAAGAAATGTTTGATGCCTTGACCAAGCTAAATGAAGGGAAGAACATAAATGGGATGATGAATTTGAGGAACCAGTTGAAGAGTGTGAAGATCTAGAATGCAGAGACCATACAGTCATACTTTACAAGGGTCTCCCAGATCAAAGAATAACTTGAAGTAGTGGAGAATGCATAAATTATGATGAATACCTTGAATGGTATCCCTAGTCACGGGGCTCTTTCATTCAAGGGATTTGTGCTAGAAGAAATCTAGTCACCTTTAGTAGACTGTGGGAGGAATTCTCATAAGAAGAAGCTCGAATAGTAGCCCGAGAAGAAAATATGGGAAGTGAAGATCAAGCTCTCACAATACACTCCAAGAAAATCAGGCGGGACTATCAACATCCTAAAGGTAAGCATTCTCACCAAAAAAACTCTAGAAAAACTCAACTCAGATGTTTCACTTGTGATGAGATAAGACACTATGCCAGAAATTGTCCTAGAAACAAAAGAAACTCTCACAAGAAGAATGACAAAAGAAAACATCATGCTCACACTATAGAGGATGATGATCCTCCCAGGAAAAGAGTCAAACAAGAAAGTGAAGATTCTTCGAGTGATGAAGAGTATGTTCTGATTTCTGCCCTCACGGGAACTGTCACACATGGAAGCAATGATTGGATTATAGATAGTGGGGCCTCTAAGCATATGACTGGATTCAAAGAATCCTTTGTGAAACTATCTGAACATGAGTCACCTCACAAGGTGAAACTTGGGGATTATTACCATTATCCAATAAAAGGTAGTGGCGAATCCTTCTATAAGCTAGACTCTAGAAAGTCTATGAAGATGAAGGATGTCTTGTTTGTACCAGGACTAAAGAAGAATCTCCTCTCCATATCTACATTGTATGAAAAAGGCATGAGGGTTGTATTTGTAGATGGCCAATTCCTTATCTGGCTGAAGGGAAAGACTATAGATGATGCAGTAGTGATTGGAGAGCAAGAGGGAGGACTATACAAATTGAAGGGCCAACCAGAACAAGCTTTGTTCCATGACTCAGTAGAGCCAAATGAACTTTGGAATAGAAGGCTTGCACATGTGCACTATAGGGCACTACCACTTGCAAACAAAGCTATTGAAGGTCTTCAATAAATACAAACAAAACATGACGATGTCTGCAAAGGATGTGTGAAAGGAAAGAACACAAAGAAGACATTTCCAAGTAGCAAGAGCAAGGAAAAAGGAATCTTGGAAATCATCCAGTCTGTGTTATGCGGTCCAATGTCATCCAGCTCATTGACTGGGTATGTATACTATGTTTCTTTCATTGATGATTTTTCTAGGAAGAAATGGATATACTTCTTGAAGAACAAAGATGAAGTATTCAACAAGTTTAAAGAGTTCAAAGCCTTGATCATGAATCACACAGAAAAGAAAATCAAGACATTTCGATCAGACAACGGTGAAGAATTCACATCAAATGAATTCAAAGAATTATGCAGAGATTCAGGGATTAAGAGGGAGTTGATCACTCCATACAATCCACAACAGAATGGGGTTGCAGAAAGGAAGAGTAGAATGATTATGGAAGTTGGAAGGGCAATGCTTCATGATCAAGATATTCCCATGCATTTATGGGAAAAAGCTGCTAGGACAACTGTGTATGTACAGAACCATACTCCACACAGAGTACTCGAGAAGAAGACACCTGAAGAAGTATTTTCTGACAAGAAACTAGAGGTCAGCCATCTCAGAATATTTGGTTGTCCAATGTACATACACATTCCAAAAGAAAAGAGTACAAAGTTAGATCCTTTTGGAAAGAAGGGTATATTTGTGGGATATAATGAAAGCTTGAAGGTTTATAGAATATACTTCCTAGGATTCAAGAAGATCGACATTAGCAGAGACGTAACATTCGACGAAGACTCAACTTACAACAAATCCAGAAAGAGACCAACTGAAGACCCTGAAGAAACAAAAGTACCCAGGATTTGAGATACACCTATGAATGATGCAACTCAAGAAGAAGATCGAGAAATAGAAGAACCTCAGGAACATGTAGATCCACCCCAAGAGAAGAATCCTCACAAGAGGAAACCTGCATGGGTACGAGAGGCTATCCAAGGTGTAGAGAGATATGGGGTTCCAGAAGAAATACATAGAGAGAGGAAAAGAACCAGGTCCTGCTACGGTTATGTAGCCCTATTATGTAACATCATTGATAAAGAACCTTCCAATTACGAAGAAGCGACATAAAATAAATAGTGGAAGGATGCTATGATCGAGGAGTACCAGTCGATCATAAAGAATGATATCTGGGATGTTGTCCCAAGACCAGAGGGGAAGTCTGTTGTGACTTCCAAGTGGATCTACAAGATCAAGCATGCTGTAGATGGTAGCATAGAGAAATATAAAGTAAGATTTGTGGCTCGTGGCTTCTCCCAGAAAGAAGGAATAGAATCTGAAGAAACTTTTGTACCTGTATCCAGATACACTTCCATCAGATCAGTACTTGCTCTGGCTGCAGTAATGAAATGGAAGATACACCAGATGGATGTCAAGACTTCCTTCTTGAATGGTGTAGTGGAAGAGGAAGTGTATGTGGATCAGCCACTCGGTTTTGAGACACATAACAGGGAGACTCATGTGTGAAAGCATTGTACAGTTTGAAACAAGCACCCAGGACATGGTACGACAGAATTGACAGCTTCCTATCCATCTTGGAGTATGATGCACTGCCTTCTACCAAGAGTAAAACATATTCCAACCTCTACTACAAGGTTGAAGAAGGGAACCCAGTGATACTCCTATTATATGTAGATGACCTATTTGTAAGAGGTGAGGATGGGTTAATTGCTTATACAAAGAGGAATCTTGCTGCTGAGTTCGAGATGAAGGACTTGGGTATGATGCACTACCTTCTAGGCATGTAAGTGTGGAAAAATACATATGGAATCTCCCTGGGACAAGGGAAGTATGTAGTAGAGATCCTGAAGAGGTTCAGGATGATGGACTGGAAGGCCATGACCACACCTATGGCATCGAACCTGAAGCTATTGAGTGATGCTTAATCAGAGTCGATTGATGCTACGATGTATCTTTAGATGATTGGGTCATTGATGAACACGAGACTAGATATTTGCTTTGCTGTGAACACATTGAGCTAGTTCTTGACGGATCCCAAACATGTTCACCTGATTACTGTAAAGCATATTCTGAGGTACCTGAAGGGTATAGTTGATTATGGGCTCAAGTATGAGGTGAATCAGAAGATTAACCTAGAGGGTTATGTGGATTCTGATTGGGCAAGCAGTGCCATTGATAGGAATAGCACTTTGGGGTGTTGCTTCAGTATGGGATCAGGGGTGATCTCTTGGTTTAGCAAGAAACAATCCTGTGTGGCACTGAGTACAGCCGAAGCAGAGTATGTCGCAGCTTGTTCGACTAGTTATGAGGCAGTGTGGTTGAGGAAGATACTATCTGATTTGTTTGATCTCCAGTTGGATGCTACTTGTATATATTGCAACAACCCGAGTTGTGTGAAGTTATCGAAGAACCCAGTGTTCCATGACAAGTCGAAGCATATAGAGATCAAATACCACTATATCAGGGATATGGTGCAGAGGGGAGCAGTGAATCTCCAACATGTTGCGATGGATGAACATATAGCTGATGTGTTGACTAAGCCATTAGCCAGAGTGAAGTTTGAGTACTTCCAGGAGAAGCTTGGTGTTCTCTAGATAGAGGTTCCTTCCAAGGGGAAGTGAAGAGTCCATGAGCCCTTCTGACATGGTGGTAGGCAGAGCCTCCCCATGGTCATATGTAAGTGCAAAGCCCTTTTGACATGGTGGTAGGTGGGGCCTCCCATGGTCAGATTTAAGTGCAGATCCCTTTTGACATGGTGGTAGATGGGGCCTCCCATGATTAGATGTAAGAGCAGAGCCATTCTGAGATGGGGGCAGGCTGGGCCCTCCCATGGTTAGATGTAAGGGCTAAGCCATTCTGACATGGGGGCAGGCTGGGCCCTCCCATGGTCAGATGTAAAGGATGAGCCATTATGACATTGGCGCAAGCTAGTCCCTCCCATGGTCATATGTAAGGGCTGAGCCATTCTGACATGGGGGTAGGCTAGGCCCTCCCATGGTCAGATGTAAGGGTTGAGCCATTCTGACATAGGGGTAGGTTGGGCCCTCCCATGGTCAGATGTAAGGGTTGGGCCATTCTGACATGGGGGAAGGTTGGGCCATCCCATGGTTAGATGTAAGGGTTGGGCCATTCTGACATGGGGGTAGGCTAGGCCCTCCCATGGTCATATGTAAGGGATGGGCCATTCTGACATGGGGGCAGGCTGGGCCCTCCCATGGTCAAATGTAAGGGCTGAGATTTCTGGCATGGTGACAGGATGGGCCTTCCATGGTCAGATATAAGTGCTAGGCATGCCTTTCCGATGTAGGAGGGATGTTGGGCCTCCCATGGTTAGATATAAGCGCTAAAGAAGATGAAGACCTACATGGAGGCTAGGCCTACAATCGACATGAAAAAGGGGATGGCTCTGTAGAACTTCATGTGACGAGTAGAATTGAGAGATAGCACCATTTGATCGAGATAGCAAAGTAGTGATGATGATGATCCAATGATGATATATCTTTGATGATGATCCAGTGATGATCCAGCTTTGATGATAATCCAGTGATGATCCAGCTTTGATGATGATCCAGTGATGATGATCCAGACTTGATCCAGGGAAGAAGACTTGTGTTGATGAATTGTGGAGAATACCTTCCTAGTTAAGAGGGAGTGTCGATGTATTTGTAACTTCAGAATGTATTCACTTAAGTATTTCATATATTGTATTTGATTAGTCCCTGATGTTCCTATCGGGAGAATCAGTAATGTAAACAAGTCATGTAAAGTCATAGAGGTTAACCCTCCTTGTTGATCAGGGGTTAAATTCCCTGCAGTTGTGGGGCACTAGGGTTATTATACTCTCCTAGAGAAGTCATCCCTGGTAAGTTGTTTTCAAGTTGGAAACTAGTATAAATAGAGAGTGAGCCTCTTTATTTATCACATAGTCACTCACACTCAGTTGTAGCGCATGAGTGAGAGAGAAGGAGCTAGGATAAGAGAGAGAACAACTGTTGGAGATCATATTATTGGCTTTGGGTTTTACTGCTGCTATTGGTGCTCATTCTATCTCTGAGGAATTTGTGGGGTTTTATCCTTTATGGTTTCCCCGAGGAAAATCTTTGTGTCCATTGTCTCTTGTGATTGATTACTGTGCATGTTATTCTCCCAGATAAGATCCTAAGATAACACCGTCTAATTGATAAAAATATAACAATTGGGGGTCATAAAACATCCCTGATCATCATATTTAAGTTCTATTATTAGTCATGTACCTTCTGATAAAATTTGGAATCATTTGGGTCAATTTGGAGGTCTAGACATCAAAACTAGTCAAGGTTCGAAATTGGGGAAAAAGTGGAAAAAATTGCCATTTAATTAAATTTCGAAAAAGGGACATTACAATGGTATCGGAGCAAGATATTGGTATCTGATGTGGTATGATATTTATGAGGACAATAATTTAGGTACCACCATTATATATTGAAACCCAAAAGTGATTTTGTTGAAGAGGAAACTATGACTAGGTATGAAAAGGGAACCTCATATGATGTTGAGGAGCTTATAAAAATTATGGAACCTATCTTTGAAGACATGATCAAGAATATTATGAAATTATTTGAATTTTTAGCTATCCAAAGTTGGAAAAAATATATTGATTTTAAGAAAACCAAGGTGAAAAATGCATCAGCTTGCTTGAAGGAGCAAAAGGAGGAGACCTGTGAACCACCTAGTTCTGAAATAGGTGAAGTAGAAGAAGTAGTACATGAAGAGGACCAAAATTCACTCCCAAGTGACTCTGAAAAATATGAAGAGACATCACATGAGTATGAATAATTTTCTACTAAAAATACTGAATATCATTTCGAGAATCTAAAAGAGTACCTACTTATGGGTGCTCACACCTCTATGTTGGTGACATACAGATAACTTTTGAAAGTGTTGCTGCAAGCCAAACTTACATTAAACATGAAAATGAAGACCTTTTAGTAGTTGAATAAGAACAATATCAACTTCCCCATCACCACTTGAGCTTCATGAAGTTGGTCCAAGCAAGAAGGAAGAAGATGAGGAGGTTAATTTGCAAGAGCCTCATTTTCTTGAAGGGTCCTTAAAGATGAATGAAAAGAAGATCCAAGAGGCCCTTAGCATACTCCATGCCACTCAAGAATTGGTATAAAATTCTTGTTGGAGAGCTACTTCCTTGGAGGAGCCATCCTTCCTTGAGGACATGGAGAAAATTCAAAGAGCAATGTGCAACATCAAAGGTAATTTCATGTCTTTGCTTTTTGATAGAAAAAATTTCATTGAGCTTAGTGAATGGTTACATGAATCCTACTTGAAGAATAATGAAGTTATTGATAAGCTCATAATTCAAAATGAACAACTTCTTGAAAAGTTGCAAGACACTTGTTTTTCCTCCTATGTTTCAGATTGTCAAATGGTAGATTGTTTGGAGGATTCTCATGACATGGTGGATCATAAGAAATGTGTAAATTTGAATGTGCTTGATTTGTTTGAATATGAACTTGAAGGGATCCAAACACTTGATGTGTTGGAAGAGGAACTTGAATTGTCTCTTGATGAAGTAGTGCAATTTTTAAAGAAGAGCATGATTCCTCTACATTGGAACCAATATATGACAAAGGTTTCACACTTTTGAAGGAGCTGCATGATAATACCCATATGGATCCTTCCCATGATGAAACTTCTGCACTTTTTGATCATTTGGGTGAGTTATTTCATTCTCCTACATCCTACAATTCCATGTTTTGCATCATTAGTCTCAATGAAGTATGGGTGAAAGGGTTCTTTTTTATGGTGCCACATGAGGAGTATGGAAATCCTAGATCTACTTTTTATGATGACATGGTTGGAGCACACTCTTATTCACATTTTCAGCAGCATCCTTTGTTACTTTATGATGATTCACATCTACATGGATGCACCTATGATATGCATTTAAGTCACTTGAAGACACATGGTTTTTCTTGCTCAACACTTGGTTCATTTGATGTTGGAAGAACTTCATCCAACACTGGGGTGAATAGGTTTATGATTGGAGAACATTTTTGTTTCCAGCCACATTATTTGTTATATCTTTATGATTCTCTCATTCATGGATGTATGGGTGAGACTTCTTTGAGTCATTTGAGGTCTCCTTGTTTCTCTTGCTCATTATTTGGTTCAGATTTTAGTGGAGATTCTTCATTTACTTCTTGGATGAAATAATACATGGCTGAATATTTTGATGCATATCACATCCTTTTGGAGCAGAATTATAGGACATGGGATCCTCACCTATGTCATTGGAGCAGATTTGATTGGTCACTTGAAGCTTGTATGCACTTGGAAAATGGTGGTCTACTTACTTGGAGGTATAAGCACTTTCATGATTTTTTGATGAGGCACTTCATTAATGTACATTTTTATTATGTCGTTATGTACTTTGATGATATATATTATGTACTCATGATGTTTGGAAGGATGCATACAAGAAAATGGGATCCCGAGATTCTCTTTCCTAATGGTATGGGTTGGAGAGCACTCTTAATTGTTGGAGTGCAATACAAGCAATGGGACATTGGGATACTTTTTAGTCCCATTGAATTCAGATTTTTGGGGAAAAAAGTAGTATGGGAGATGGATTCCCCACTTAATAAAGTGATTCTAATCATAGTAGTGCAGCAACAAGCATGGTGGTTCCTCTCTAAAATTTTCATGGAATCTCAAAGACTCAAAGTTGGGAAACTTAGTGGCAACTTCAAAGAATCATACAGAAAGCAGGTTCTTCAACACCCATGTTTGAAATTGCTTGAGGACAAGAAATATTGGGAAGGGAGGATTTTTCATGTCCCAAATTTTTCATTGGTTCACGATGGCCTAATCATATTTTACCATATTCATGAGATTTTGTCAAATTAATGCTAAGGGCCAAATAATTGCCAAGGAGGAAAATTACTAGTTTCCTAGGTTGGGGGTGGAAGCTTTGGGATTTGGAATAAGGGGGACAATAAATGATGTTTGAACATTAGAATGGCATAAATATTTAATAAAGGAGATAAATAAATAAATACAATGGAAATTCAAAGTGGCAATTGATCATGAAGACACATGGAGAATGTGGGACCCACACCGGCTAGATTTTCTATGCCACATGGCATCCTCCTCTTATAATTTTGAATCCATAAGAAAAAAAAGGGTCTTGGGATGAGTTGGAAGGTCAATATAATTTGCATGAATCAATTCAAGTCGAATTGGGGTGGAAGAGTAACTCCCATGGAAGAGGAAGAGGCATTTTGGAGCTAGTGAGACACTTGGACTAGATCCCTAGCCCTATGACAACAATGATGAAGATGCTATTACATCTATGAAAAAAATAAGACATGAAGTCTGGAATCTAACATATCTATCATTTTAGGTCGAATAGAACATCCAATAGGTCTTTCATGTGATTTGGGTAAGCTCAATGGGTTCCTACTCAAATTGGGGGAAGATGGAAGGCTAGGAAAGGGAGGACACATGGCAAATCTTGAGCCCACACCCCAATTAGAATTGGCTTGAGTTTGTGGATGGATTGGTAACATTATAAGTCTAAGTATGTTTATAAAATATAGGAATCAACCAATATAATGGCTTTTTATCATTTGAGAAATTGTCATTTGTGAATTGTGAGAGCTAGTTGATGACTAGTTTTCTTTCCTTAGCCAATTTCGAGGGTGAACGATTCCCATCCAAGTCAGTGTTTGGAGAGGCCACTTAGGTATTTAATGGAGCTTTAATGTAGTCTTATTTTCAGGTGTAATATAGAGGGAAGCTTGTGGATTCTTCTATTGCATCACTTTCTCTCAACCATTTCTAGTTTTTATGGCGAATTCTTGCTCATGGATGGATTGCGCTTTGGGTGAGATATTGATCTCTTTGGGGAAGCTTATAATGCTCCATTATTTTATGTTATGATTTAAATCCTATGTATTTCAAGTTCAGAATATTCCCAGGTCTAAATTCCAAATGATTTCATGTAAAAATGTTAAACAATGAAGAAATAGTGCCATTTCCCCACTATCTTGTTGTGCACCAATGTAATGCTAATGATTTTGGATTGGGAGAGATTTTAATTGTACATTATTGATTGTAATAAGATAAATATTCTCTTTTATTCATTCTAAAAAAGTCTCATGTCGAAATATCAAATGGTTGTAAGGAAAAGTGATTATTAATGAGCAAACAATGACCATTTCCCCACTACATTGATGTATGCTATGATAATGCTGATTATTTCGAATGGAGGAATGCATATATGATAAATGTATGATGAATGGACTGTAATTAATGTGTATTTAAAGTATCATGTTAAATACTTAAGCATTGGAAGCCATTTTACTCATTTTTATTGCATTGGGAGAAGATTTGGTGCCTTTTTCCCCAAGGGTCGAAATTGTGATTTGGGAGCTGTTTTGGAAAGAGTCATAAGATCCTGTATAAACTGAACCATGATGCATATGAGAATTTAAAAATTTCCCATACACACCCCCTGCATTTTTCCAGAAATTCAAGTGACTTTGGGACCATTTGAGAAGCCATTTTCGACAATTACCCAGGGGGAATTGGAGCCCCAATTTGCTAGTAAAGACACCTACTTTGAACAGAAAATTAAACAAGTTTGAAGAAGTAATTGGGGGGTCATAAAACATCCCTGAAAATAATATTTAATTTATATTATCAGTCATGTACATTCTGATAAAATTTGGAAGCATTTGGGTCAATTTGTAGGTCTAGACATCAAAACTAGCCAAGGTTTGAAACCGGGGAAAAAGTGGAAAAATTGGCCATTTAATAAAATTTCAAAAAGGGACATTAAAATATCTCATAATATAAAGAGAACCCTGAAAATAACATTAGGAGGTATCATATGCTCGAGGGGATTTAAATTCAGAAAATTCCAAATGATATCTAAGGAAAAATTCAATTGGTAACTAATGTTGAGATATGATGAAAGCTGTCTTCCTAAAAAACAAGAGATGATCAGGGTTAAATGATAAGACCAATGTATGGTTGACATAGAGAAAAGATGCATAAAATTGGTTGGAAGTAGATTGAGAGAGACTCAATAATGGAGTAGGAGGAAGCACGGTGATAGGGGGAGTCTATGAATTTATCACTTAGGTTATCATTCAAAGACTTGGCACAAGAAGTAAAATAAGGATGCTAACTAAGACTATCATTCTTCAAGAAATGATTAGTACCAAGTCCAGTTAATAAAGGGAACATACATGTTGGAAAGGGAATTTGTCAAAAAGAAGAAAAGACCGAATGTTAAGGAGAGATATGTTGACAAGGGGAATGTCAAAAGGAAGCCTTTGTCATTAATGTCAAATGGGGAGAAAATTAAGGAGTTGTTGCCATCAATGCCAAAGGGGGAGAATGTTGAGTTTAGTTGTCATTGATTTCAAAGAAGTTCATTAATGTGTCATGTGAGATGAGTCTAGGAAACCACATGATGGTGTTTTGATGCTATTAGGAAGTCATTCTTGCAATCTGACATCATTTTGGAACACTATGACAATTTTGGAAATTGACTAAGTCTCTCTGGAACGGTCAGCTAAATCATCCATGGCGTCATAACTCATCCAGTCACCCCGAAACGGTCTACATAACTCATCCAGTCGCTCCAAAACGGTCGGCGTAACTCATCTAGTCGCTCCAAAATGACCATTTGAATCATCCATGTCGGTATAACTCATCCAGTCGCTGCGAAACGGTCGGCTGAATCATCCATGTCGGTGTAACTCATCCAGTATCTCCGAAATGATCAGAGAGGTTGGGAAAATATTGTTTCAGCACAATTGAAAAAATTCCTCGACATCGTCAGAGGTAACTCATGAGTGGGCGCCGAAAGCATCAAAGAGGTTGAGAAAATATTGGTGATAACAAAGGTTTCTGATCCATCGAAACCGTCGGGGGTGACTCATGAGTGGGCGTCGAAATGCTTGGAAAGGACTTGGGAGCCTTCCTCGAAATAGGCGCATGCCCCAAAATCGAAAGAAAAGGGATAAGACGACTGATACAGTTTGTATGACTTAAATAATGTCACCGAAATAGCCAGAAAGGACTTGGGAGCCTTCTTCGAAATGGTTGGGTCGCCAGACTCGAAAGAAAAGGTGACAATGTTGCCGATACAATCGATGTGACTGGAGTTTTGTTGCCGATATGGTCAGAGATGCGGTCAAAGGCGTTACCTTATTTGATAAAATGTTTAAACAAAGTTATAATAAATTTAAAACAGAGTTTTAAGGAAAGGGCATGACTGACAAACAAAACAGAGTTTGTTATTAAATAATAATCAGAGATATATTATGTTAGAAAGGGCATGATGGTAAAAGGATATGAGTGTAAGGCATAGTTAACTAATTTGTTGAAAGGGTGTGTTGGTTCATAAAGTATATTTGAAGAGATATATAATATACAAATCGAGGAAGTTGAATGAGTGCCTCAGTGCATTAAAACTGAGCATATGAAGCAGCACAAAACAAAGGCCATAATAGGTAGAAAAATAACAGAATGTCTCTGTAGTCCAGATTGATATAGCAGTAAGAGAAACAGAGACCAAGGGAGACATTAAGAAGTTCTGGAATTTTGATGAAAACATAATAGGGTGGTAGGGTGGCGCTAGGGTAGGAAACATGCCTGCATGGGGTTGTAGCCTCCTTCCAGTAGTATCTAGTAAATAGGGTGTTGTAGCATCCTTTCAGTAGCACCTGATAAAACTAGGGGGTCATATCCTCCTTCTAGTAGTAGCTGGTAAATAGGGTGTTGTAGCATCCTTTCAGTAGCAGTTCATATAACTAGGGGGTTGTATCCTCCTTCTAGTAGTTGATGGTAAATAGGGTGTGGTACCATCCTTGTCTGTTGTACTAAGAAGAAACTATTTGTAAATATAATTTTGTAGTAATAGGACATATTGGTGGTTTTCCAAATTGGGTTCCACGATAAAATCCGTATTCTATGTTTCGTGTTGATTATCTGTGTTAACGATTAATGTTAAAAATGGTTTTAAATTATAAAAGTTAACAATACTAATTCACCCCCCTCTAAGTATTATCCAATATTCCAACATGATATACTAATTTACTCAAAGAGTAGGGAATAACATGAGGAAGATCTCCCAATAGTATTACGAGTATTACAGGAACACCAGCTTTACGCCAAGTTTAGCAAGTGTGATTTTTACCAACCACAGATACAATAGCTAGGTGACATCATTTTAGAAAAAAGGGATAGTCATGGACCCATAAAAGATTAAAGCCATTGAGGAATGGCCTACCCCTACTTGTGTCATAGACATTAGGTAATTTCTGGGACTAGCGGGTTACTACCGCAAATTCATTGAGAACTTTTCAAGGATTGTTTGTCCCATGACCGCCTTACAGAAGAATGCAAAGAAATTCCCATGGATGACCAAATGTGAAGAAAGCTTCCAAAAGCTAAAACAACATTTGACTACTGCACCTATACTACGAATTGCGGATCCCGATGGGGATTTCATTGTTTGCACAGATGTGAGCAAAGAAGGACCTGGTGGATTCCCCAGTCAAAATGACTACGCAATCTCTTACAAATCACATAAATTAAAATAACATGAATAAAACTATAACACACATGATCTTGGGCTAGCTGCCATCATCCATGCCTTAAAGATGTGGAGGCAATACCTCACGGGAAAGAAGTTTCTCTTAAAGACAGATAACACGAGTCTAAAGTATTTATTCGGCCAACAAGATTTAAATGCCAGGCAGACTAGATGGTTGGCCTTCCTTAGTGAGTACCACTTTGAATTAAAGCACCTAAAAGGAAAAGAAAACAAAATCGTCGATGTTTTAAGTCGACGAGCTCATATGTTGTATGAGGTAACTTTGAGTCAAACCGATTCAGACTTGCACGATAGGATTAGAACGATAAGCAGGGTTGACCATTTCTATGTCGAGGTCCTTAAAAAGATTTAGGAGGATAGGTTATTCCAACAACATAAGGAATATAAAGTAGACAAGTCATGATTGTTGTGGTCTAAAGAGAGAATCTATGTCCCGTATGGAGGAGACATTAGGTACAACATTTTAACAGAGTTTCATCGAAATCCCTACTCGGGGCATCCAGTATATCAAAAGATGACATCGACAGTGAAGAAACACTTTTTCTGGCCTAATTTAAAGGCCAACATAACACTATTCATTTCAAAATGGCAACAGTTCCAATTAGTCAAAGCAGAGCACCAACACCCTTCAGGGTTGCTACAATTGTTACCCATTCCAGAATGGAAATGGGAGGTTATCAGTATGGATTTCATTACGGGAATACCAAAGAGAAAGAAGCAGAATGATTCCATTTTTGTAGTAGTTGATAAGTTGTCCAAAGAGGCACACTTTATTCTGGTCAAGTCAACATACAAAGCGGTCCACATTACAGACATTTTCCTAAAGGAAATATTTTGATTGCATGGGATACCCAGGGAAATCATCTTGGATCGAGATACAAATTTAACAGTTTCTTATGGATATCCTTATTCTTTGGATTAGAGACACAATTAAAATTCAGTACCACCTACCACCCGCAGACAGACGAACAGACAGAACGAGTAAATCAAATCTTGGAGAACATGCTTAGAATGTATGTAATGAACAATCCCACAAGATGGGATGATTACTTGCACCTCATAGAATTTGCTTACAACAACATGTACCAAACCTCTGCCAAAATGAGTCCCTTCGAGGTACTATATGGCAGAAAGTGTAGGAAATCGACGACTTGGGATAGCTCGATAGAAAGACTCATGCTAGGGCCAGATTTACTGAAAGACCTAGAACAGTTAGTCACCAAAGTGAAACAAAATTTAAAAGAAGCACAAGACTGCCGGAAAAGTTATGCGGATAAAAAGAGAAAAGATAAATATTTCCAAGTCAGCGAACATGTTTATTGAAAAGTAAAGGAAACAAGAAGCTCATTGATCCTGGGGAGGTGCGAAAAGTTGGCACCAAGATTTTGTGGACTCTTTGAGATACTGGCCAAGAAAGGGCCAGTGGCATATGAATTAGCCTTACTTTCTCATGTAAAAGTTCATAATGTTTTTCATGCATCTTTATTAAAGAAATATGTTTGTGATACTAAACATGTGATTGATTGGTCCTTGCTACAGGTAGAACCTGAAGGGGACTTTATGCCAGAGCCCCTTCACATTTTTGACAAGAGGGAAGTACAGCTCAGGAAGCGAACTATTGTCCATCTAAAAGTGCAATGGAAGCACTTTGGGCCCGATAAACCCACATGGGAGAATGAAACTACCATGAAAGAGGCTTACTTCGCCTTGTTTCATGATTTCATTTCTAGTCCCTAGAACACCAGGACGGTGTTGTTCTAAGAGGGGAGGCATGTAATATCCCAAATTTTCGACCTTGATTATATTGGGCGTAAGCCCCACTGCACATGATTTACTTTGATGTTATATTTATATTTATATATTGGGCGTATGCCCCACTGCACATGATTTATGTTGATTATACATATATACTGTGCATAAGCCCCAATGCATATGTTTAATATTTTGTTATGTGATTTTATATTGGGTATAGGCCCTGTTGGACAAGGACCATTGCTGTCTATTGGGCATAGGCCCCGATGTACTTGATTTATTATTATGTGATTGGGCACAATCTCTAATATACCGAGTTGATCTTTTTGATATGTATTGTATAGAAGATTGATATACATGATGGATTTCTATGATGTGTTGGGCATAATCCCTAGAGCACATGGGTTATGAGGCTATGTGTTGAGCGAAAGCTCTGGAGCACATAGGTAACCCCAACAAGTAAAGGATAAAAGTGTTCGGCATAAGCCCTGGAGCACATTGGGATACGAGTTTATGTGTTGAGTGTAAGCTCAGGAGCACATAGGTAACCCCAACAAGTAATGGGTAAAACTATTGGGCATAATCCTTGGAGCACTCCAACATGATGTTAAGCATAAGCTCTAGAACATCGGATCTTTGGCCATTCTATCCTTAGGTGTATTGTACAAATGCATCCTAGTACTAGTGTTGAGCAAAAGGCTCTAGAATTGCACTAGTGTAACGCCCATGTGTTAGTGTTGAGCATAAGCTCTGAATAGCACTAGGGGTTACCTTAATTAAGGGTGTTGAGTTGGAAATACTTTGAATAAAACCAGCCTTCATCATACTTATTTAAGTTGATGAATTGAAATCACATTCTATTTCTCATCAAGGATTGCAAGATACTACCATGAATACGAGGTAATCCGACATGCAAGGAAATCTAAGGCTACCTATCCTAGTTGAACGACCAAACCCTACATGAGGGCTTGTTAAAAGAATTAACATAAACTAAGAAAGCATCGAATACACAATTATGCTATTTAATGCATGGATAATAAAAGATGAATAAATTGAATAAGTAAGTATATATATACAAAGTTATTTTTAATAAATAAGGATAAAAGATCTAAGTGAAGTATATATATATATATATATATATATATATGAAAAGAAATAAAAGATAACAAAAATTACTAAGGCAAAGTAAACATGTATATTATTTTATAAACTAAATATATAAATAAGAATTATTTTCTAAACTCAAGTAGGAACTAATAGAAAGTTCCTAGTTATCAAAAATTAACATATATTACATATAAATAAAACCAAGAGTTATTTTCAAGAAAGTATTGTTGTAACTGAAGATAACTAACTACCCCTTTCCAAAGAAAATATATAAAAACAATAGCCAAGAGAAGGCCAGGGGATCTTATCATTATTTCTATAGGGGCTTGGAGAGAATTTCCAAACCCAGTACTTAGAGGATACAGATCCTAACTCCAAAATACCAACAACCTCATCCTTAGTGTTCTAGTTTTCTCTTGCATGTTGGAGCCAACTCAGGGGGATCTGATTAAGAACCATGAACGGTTTCGGGTCAAGGTTGGGAGGAATGTGGCAGTTCTGAGGTCATCCAGTTACCACTCCACAGGTCAGAAACAAAGTATATCCTATTAATTTTGTGTTGAAGTGTGCACGATGATCGAGCTATTATAAGTCACGCGAATGCAGGTAAGAGATTTACTCTATATCAGATTTTATTTCTGCCCTTAAATATGTTTACATGCTGAGATTTATAGTGATCAAAATTTGTATTGAAAGTTGCTTCATAAATTTAAATAAAACAATTATTTATGTGGATCCATTAACAAAATTGTTTAGTCATGGTACCCTGGGTTTTACTTAAGAGATTTCTAGGAATATAATAGTTTCTACAACTGTTTTATGGTTTAATTTAGAATCTAGGATTTGTCTCCTATAGATATTATTATAATTTATTTCCAAACATCATGAATAGTGTTGATTTCACACAGAATCCTCAAGCATAGGAATCGTAGATCTTAGAACACAATAACCATTGAAAACCCAATAATTATTTAACCATTTGAAATAAGACAAAGTATTTTTCAAGCAAAGATCGCTCCAACAAAGCAAGCTCGTGTTGGAGCTCTGTATTATAAATCTAGAATAAACACTTATCACTATTTACAAATCATCCATGCAGGGTTTATAAACTTAGACATTGAATAAACTAGTAGCAGAGTCTCCTTACGAGATCACTCTGTTCTATTCTTCATAAGAATACAAATTGCTGACTAACATTTCTTTTTATGAGACACTAGAATCCTCTAAAACTATATTTTAATAAACGCTTACATGAAAACATTAAACCAAATAAATAACCATATAAAGATCGAATCCATTGGAGTTCCAAGTCAACGCTATCAACGTTTCTAGAATTTCAATATGATTCCTTAAAACTACGCATAGCGTTGGATGTAAGCCTGTTTAAACCTTTAAAAATAAATCGATGTTAACATAAACAATTAATAATCTTAACTAGGGTATCACGATACCCCTCCAACCAAAATTCAAATGCCATAGTGTATTTTCCCCATTCAAATAATTGCATAACAGGACAATTCCATCAATCCTACTAGTTCCCTACATTGGATGGATACATTTGGAATTTTAATAAGGGAGCTAATAAATGATGTCCAGACATTAGAATGGAATAAATATTTAATAATGGATCTAATTAAATAAATACAAGAGAAAATTGAATTGGCAATGGAGCATGGAGACACATGGAGATTATGGGGCCCACACAAGCTAGAATTTTTGTGCCACATGGCATCCTCCTCTTGAAAATTTCGAATCCATTGGAAGCCGAATGTTCTTGGATGATTTATAAGGCTAATACACTTGTCCATATGCATCATATGTCTAATTTGGAAGGAAATTTAACTTACATGGAAGAGGAAGAGTCAAATGGGAGCTTCTTGGACACTTGGGCTAGATTCCCTAACATCTATGACATCTATGACACCAATGATGGAGATGTTCTAACATTTATGACATATTGCAGACCTGAAGTCTGGAATATGACCATTATGACATGTCAGGCATAAATATAGCATCCAAGGAGGTTCTCATGTGAGTTGGGAAATCTCAATGGGTCCCTACTCGAATTGGGGGAATATTGAAGGCTAGGGAAGGGAGGACACATGGCAAATCTTGAGCCCACGCCCTAATTCGAATTGGCTTGAGTTTGTGGATGGATTGGTAACCTTATAAGGCTAAGTATATTCATAAAATACAAGGATCAACTAAGAGAGGGGATTTTGATCATTTGAGAAATTTGCATTTGTGAAGAGAGAGAGCTAGTGGATGACCAGTTTCTTGCCTTAGCCAATTTCGAGGGTGAAAGATTCCCATCCAAGTTGGTGTTTGGAGAGGTGATTCAGGTATTTAATGGAGCTTTAATGGAGTTTGTATTTTTAGGTGTAAGCTATATGGAATCTCTTGGTTTCTTCTAGTGCAACACATTCTCTCAACCATTTCCAGTCTTTATTGCATGTTCTTGCTCATGGAGGGATTGCGTTTTGGGAGAGCTCTTTGGGAGAGCTTCTCCTAATCCATTTATTATTGTGATAAGATTAATATACCCTATTATTAATATTCAGAAACTTTCATGTTGAAATACCAAATGTTTGTATGTAAACGTGATTATTAATGAGCAAACAATGACCATTTCCCCACTATATTGATGTGTTCCATTGCAACGCTAATGATTTCGAATGTAAGAATGTTTCTCTGATATATTTATGATGAATGGAATAAAATTGATGAGTATTACAAGTTTCATATCCAACACTTGCATTTGAAGTCATCTTACTCAATTTATTTTCATTTGGGGAAGATTTGGTGCCATTTCCCCAAGGGCCGGACTAGTGATTTTGTAGCTGTTTGGGAGAGGGTTATAACAACATGTATAAACTGAATAATGATGCCTATGAGACCTTAATAATGTTCCTTAAACATCATCTGTCTCTTTTCAGAAATTCGAGTAGATTTGTGAGCATTTGGAAATCCATTTTCAGCATTTACCCTGGGGGAATTGGAACCCCAATTTGCTAGTGAAAACTCCTATCATGGCCAGAATATTAAAAAAGTTTGAAAAATTATTTGGAGGATCATCAATTATCCTTGAACATCATATTAAAGTCTTAATATCAGTCATATACCTTCTCATAATATTTGGGAGCATTTGGGTCAATTTGGAGACCTAGACATCAAAACTAGTAAAAGGTCAAAATAGGGAAAAAGTGAAAAATTAGTCATTTTAATTAAAAAAAAAAAAAGGGACATTACACATAGAGTCGTATTTCCAACCATCCTTTGGAAGGAATGGCCATGCTTCAAATCATTGGCATTAATTTTCATAAATACACTTTAAGCTTGAATAAGAAGACAGAGTTAGGGCTTTTCCCGTGCTTCTGTAGTGAAGCGAAACCAAAAAAAGGATTTCCATTTAAACAATAAATGCAAACAAAAATACCCACAGTGCCATTACTAGGAATGGCACTGCTAACACAGAACATCTCCTCCATAACATAAATACCTTGCTCACCGACAATACTTTTCCCAGATAAATTTAAAAGTAACAAAATTGAGATAATGATTTTCTGTAAACCAAATCAACTACATTTGTCCAGATATGATTTTAAACACATAGATCAAGCATTTAAAGCACAAATTATTTCACCCCGACAACATTAGTTATGGGAATGTACATGATACATTCAAAACTTAAAAACACAGAGATTATAAACGCAAGAATTACTTCATCGTTCACCCAACTAACACACATTTAAACCAATATAGAGCACATAAAAGAGAACAACGATACAATCTTGTATTTCTAGAATTAGGGTTTAGATAGGTTCGGTAGTTCTTCACCCATGGTCAAAATTAAAATTACAAATTATCAAATGCCTTAACATGCTCATAAACACTAAACTCTAATAATTTTCCGGAGCATTCATCCATTTGAAAAGTCATGAAAACCACAAATAGCGCATCCCCAAATCCCCTTCGAAACACAGAACAACCAACTAGAGGTAAAGGAGATTTGAACATCGGCTTACCCAAGTTTTGCTTGATGGTCCTCCCTCCCTCTACCCAAAAACCCTGTTTAAGTGTCGCGCTTTCCTGTCAACAAAACCAGTCAAGGGTTTAGAAAGTGTTGTAGATAAATTAAAAAAAACGAATAGAGTATACGCTATAGGGAAGGGGAAAATACCTGAGCAAACATGGTGACCCTGTAAATGCCAAAACTCCATTTTCCACACCTCTTCCAACGAAAACCCCAACCAGGGAGCTCGCTCCCCTCACTTGTTTTAGCATACGAAGAGTATTTGGAAAACATGGTATTTCATCTATATGCCTAGGCCAGCATGGAAGGAGGACACGAGTGCCTCCACATGGCTTTCATAAATGTTTCAACCACCTCCTCTAAGATTTAAATAAAATACCCACTCCCTATAGTCGTTAGTCCCTCTTTGAATGTGAATATGTATTACCCTATGCTTTATAACCTTGGTTTCAAAGGCTAGAAATTTGTTTGCTTGATCAAGTTACTACTTTAAAACAATACACTTAGCATAGGGTTGGTACCTAGCACCTGCAAACAACAAGTTCCTCATGTATTAGTTCAGAACAAACTAAGTAAGCGCAAGTTCATAGAATAACTTCATACCTTTTTGATAAGTCATTATTAAATCCAAGAACTCTTTTCCCTTTAGAAGTAGAGGTAAGTTAGCCACGACATTTTAGCTTAAACAAGACTAGGTTGTGTGTTGAGACAAACATCCATTATAAACCAGTATGAAATAAGTAGACAAGACATAACAATAAACACTAGTAGAGTATACAAGAAACATCTTTATATAAATAAATGACATAGAAATCACCGCAATAAAAGTAGGTCACCTAGTATTAATCTACGGGAGAAATCTAGAACAAGAATACAAGTATCTTTCCTAATAAGTTTACACATTTCTGAAGTTAATTTTAGATGAACCTTAGAACCTAATATTTTTATTTACCATACATTTTTTATTTTGTTTATGGATTTAAGGGACATTACAAGTGGTATTAGAGCCCAGATTCAAATACTTAGAGACCTGGGCTCACTATTGAAAACTTGCTACAGAAATATATTTTCAATTTTTTTTCTTCTAAACTAACAGAATAATATTGTTACTGACCGTTGAACTACATATATAAAGAACAGTCTAAATCATGGACACATAAGAGAACAATAGTTGACAGGGGAAATTAAATTCCCCGTCCTAAGAAGAAGAAATCGTCGTGGAAATAAATTCCGACTTAATGAAGACTATACAAAGTCTATAAGTAGATCTACATAGTTTTAAGGACGAGAACATGAATGTAAGGCGAGAACAGTAGGCAATAAATGAAACTCTACTTTAAAGCTTGACAGGGCTAAACCCCCATAGATAGTACACCCACTCAACCAATAAATCAAAAGAAAACTGTCATAATAAAAGAAGGACCAACATTCCAAGAGAAGAGGGACGAGAAGAACACACCCCTGACTACATGGAAGAAGAATATCAAAGCTCTTCCAGTGATTGCTCACCCTCCCATTGCAAGAAAAAGAAGAAATATGATGATAGCCTTCAGGGAGAATTTCGAAAGATAAAATCCCCAAATTATGAAGGGGAAATGAACACCAGAGAGAAGGCTGAAGAATGGTTCCTAGGTATGAATAAATACTTTCGAGTACATAATTACTCTAGCAAGATGAAAACCTGGATGGCCATTTACAACTTGAATGGAAAGGCATCCAGGTGGTGGAGAGATCTGAAACATACTGAGAGGGATGAATGAAAGGATATCAGATAGAGTACCTTCAATAAAACATTGCAGGAAAAGTACATGTCTGAAAGATTCTTTGACAGTAAAATAAAACAATTCCATGAATTAGAAATGGGATCCCTAACTATGGATTCCTTTATCAACGTATTTTTAGATATGCTGCATTATGTACCTTACATAAAGGACAAAAAAGGTCAATATATAACAATTTTTGGAATGTCTCCCTCCAAATTTTCGAGAGAGAATAGAGTTTTACATGCCCAGAACTCTAGACACCACTTTGTACAAGGCTAGACTTTGTTATGAATATTGACAACTGAGACAAGAAAATGTGAACAGAAATTGAGATAGGTCTAGGTCCTTCTCAGACAACTAAAAACCCATTTTTAAGCCACTGCCATACAAAAAACAAAATAATAGTTTCCCACCTAACATAAATTCCAACAAACCTGGTGCACAACCAAATGTGTTGGCAAAAAATGACAACATACCAATAGCAAACAGATGAGCCAAGGCTGCCCCGTTGCAGGTTAGTTGCTGGAAATTTCAAGGGCCCCATTATGCCAGAGATTGCCCAAATAGGACAGATGGAGTCCTACACAACTTACAAGAAAACCCAACAGTAGAAGACATGGATAGTACACTTAGGATCTATTTAGCACTCGACGACTGGCAAGGAGAATATCAGGCCACTATGGTCGAGATAGAAGGTAAAGTTTCGAATGCATCTATTTCAATTTTTAATTGATCTCAGTGCTTTCCAAATCTATGTTTCCCACAGCATTGTCGACACATGTAAACTAAACAAAGAGAAACATGAGAAACCGTGGCTGGTACAATTGGCCACTGGTACAAAAGGGAAGGTTTCATAACTAGTAAAAGAATGTGAGATAGACATGAACGGTTTTCCAACTAAGGTAGACCTAAATATATTACTCTTAGGATCGTATGACATACTTATAGGCATGGACTAGTTGGAACAACAACATTGCATGCTTGACTATTTAAACAAGTCAATCTTACGCATAGACAACTAGGGGAATCAAAGAGATATTTAGGGCATACCGAAGAAGGTTTCTGTTAGACAGATATCCACCTTACAAGCAAATAAATTCATAAGGAAGGGCTACAAACTTTTTGCAGTTAACATCCAAAACGTAGAAGTAGAGAGAAAAAAAATTGAAGACTTTTGGGTTATCGTAGATTACAAAGACATATTTCTCGAGGAAATATCAGAACTACCACCCAAGAGGGACTTAGAATTTTCCGTAGAAATAACACTAGATTCAGTACCGGCTATAAAAACCCCATACCACATGAGCACACCAGAGGTTGTGGAGCTTAAGTTATAGTTACAGGAATTGATAGATAAGGGTTATATCCGACCTAGTGTGTCTCCTTGGGGAGCACCTATACTCTTCATAAAGAAAAAGGACGGTAAGATGCGAATGTGCATTGATTACCGTCATCTCAACAAGATTGCCATAAAAAACCATTATCCACTCCCTAGGATCGATGACTTGTTCGATCAAGTCGGAGGAGAAAAGATCTTTTAGAAGACCGACTTGCGATCCAGATACCACCAGGTAAGGATCCGTGATGAAGATATACACAAAACCGCTTTTCAGAATCGATATGGCCATTATGAGTTTGGGGTAATGCCTTTCAGGCTAACCAACGCCACAACCAATTTTATGTGAATGTTGAATAATATTTTTTAGTAAATACCAGGATAAGTTTGTATTAGTCTTTATACATGATATAGTAATTTACTCAAAGAGTAGGGAAGAACACAAGGAAGATCTCCGAATAGTATTACCAGTATTATGGGAACACCGAATTTATGCCAAGTTTAACAAGTGTGATTTTTACAAACCGCAGATACAATACCTAGGTCACATCATTTCAGAAAAAGGGATAGTCATCGACCCAAAAAATATTAAATCCATCGAGGAATGGCCTACCCCTACTTGTCTCAAAGACATTAGGTCATTTCTGGGACTAGCAGGTTACTATTGCAAGTTCATTGAGAAATTTTCAAGGATTGCTTGTCCCATGGCTGCCTTACAGAAGAAGGAAAACAAATTCCTATGGACGACCAAATGCGAAGGAAGCTTCCAAAAGATAAAACAAATTTTGACTACCGCACCTATACTATGAATTGCAGATCCCGATGGGGATTTCATTGTTTGCACAGATGTGAGCAAAGAAGGACTTGGTGGTGTCCTCATGCAAAATGACTATGCAATCTGTTACGAATCATGGAAATTAAAAGAACCTGAATAAAACTATCCCACACACGATCTTGAGCTAGCTACCATCATCCACGCCTTAAAGATGTGGAGGGACAACCTCACAAGAAAGAATTTTCTCTTAAAGACAAACAACATGAGTCTAAAGTATTTATTCGACCAACTAGATTTAAATGTCAGGAAAGCCAGATGGTTTTCCTTCCTTAGTGAGTACCTCTTCGAATTAAAGCACATAAAAGGAAAATAAAACAAAATCGTTGATGCTTTAAGTCGACGAGCTCATATGTTGTATGAGGTAACTTTGAGTCAAACCGATTCGGACTTGCAGGATAGGTTTAGAATGACAAGCAGTGTTGACCGTTTCTATGTCGAGGTCCTTGAAAATATTCAGGAGGATAGGTTATTCCAACAATAGAAGGAATATAAAGTAGTTGAGTCAGGATTGTTGTGGTCTAAAGAGAGACACTATGTCCCGGATGGAGGAGATATCAGGTCCAACATTATAACAGAGTTTCATCAAAATCCCTACTTAAGGCATCAAAGATACCAAAATATGATATCGGCAGTAAATAAACACTTTTTTCTGGCCTAAGTTAAAGTTTGACATAGCACTATTCATCGCAAAATGCCAAGAGTACCAACTGGTCAAAGCAGAGCATCAACACCCTTCAGAGTTGCTACAACCGTTACCCATTCCAGAATGGAAATGGGAGGTTATCAGTATGGATTTCATTACGGGATTACCAAAGAGAAAGAAGCAAAATAATTCCATTTTTGTAGTAGTTGATAAGTTGTCCAAAGCAGCACACTTTATTTCAGTAAAGTCAAGATACAAACGGTCCACATTGCAAACATTTTCCTAAATGAAATATTTCGATTGCATGGGATACCCAAGGCAATCATCTCATATCGAGATACAAAATTTACCAGTAATTTCTTGAGATCATTATTCTTCAACTTAGAGACACAATTAAAATTGAATACCTCCTACCACACAGAACGAGTAAATCAAATCTTGGAGGACATGCTTAGAATGTACATAATGAACAATCCCACAAGATGGGAGGATTACTTGCTGCTCACAGAGTTTGACTACAACAACGGGTACCAAACCTCCGCAAAATGAGTCCCTTCAAAATACTCTATGGCAGAAAGTGTAGGAAACCAGTGAATTGGGATAGCCAGGTAGACAGACTCATGCAAGGGCTAGATTTACTGAAAGACCTAGAACAATTAGTCACCAAAGTGCAACATAATCTAAAATAAGCACAACACTGCCAGAAAAGTTATGCGGATAAAAAGAGAAAAGATAAAGATTTATAAGTTGGAAAACAAGTTTATTTAAAAGTAAAGGAAAAAAGACGCTCATTGAGCCTGGGGAGGTGCAGAAAGTTGGCACCAATATTTTGTGGACGCTTTGAGATATAGCCAAGAAAGGGCAAATGGCGTATGAATTAACCTTACCTGCTTATGTAAAAGTTCATAATGTTTTCATGCATCTTTATTAAAGAAATATGTCTATGATACTAAACATGTGATTGATTGGTCCTTGCTACATGTAGAATCTAAAGGGGAGGTTATGTGAGAGTGCCTTCACATTTTGGACAAGAGAGAAGTACAACTCAGGAAGCGAACTATTGTCCAACGAAAAGTGCAATGGATATAACCTTGATTATGAACAAATCAATGAAAAACAATATGAACTTTTATATCATATATTGGGCATATTATATTATATTGGGCTCAATATGGTTATCTGTTAGTTGTAATGGAAGTAAACATTAACGAAGTTGTTAATTAAGGGTTTGAGCATACAAATTTTACATATTGGAGAAACCTTACATAATATTGTTAAAAAAATAAAATAAAAAATAAAATCATATCGTATGGACCAAGCATGGCTGCAGGAGATCTCAAGCTGACAACTTGCAAAGGATCGAGCTTGGGAGTGAGGCTCAGAGCCACCAAGGAGTCAACATGGTCACTAAGTGGATCCAGTAGTGATCAGTGGCGGTGGTAGACACAACAGGGAGTTTTCGATCCTATAGAGAAGTTGTGGTTGATGGGTAACAAAGAGACAACTTGTAGGTAGATATGGAATACTGGAAGGCATGAGGGTGGCAACAAATGCTAAATTATCGGTACGTAGGCTTGGTGGGAAGATTTAGTGGGTGTGAGAGTTGTTGACGAGTATGAGAGATGTTGTGGATGTAGTTTCATTATGATGAGGATGACTATGAGAAGATTGAGTGCTGACAGTGGAAGTAGAAGTCGCAACAACTGTGAACGATTGTCGAAAGAGGCCGCACTAGTGAGAAGAATCTGCAAGGTGGGATTTTGGACAGACGGATGGTAGTCATGGATGTAGTAGAGTAAGTTGTCCATGCACACAGGAAGATCTGGACGAGGGTAGACATGAGCTCGGGTGTTGTGAGAGCAGTCCGGGCACCTTTGATTGTGGGTTGCTGAGGAATAACAATGAGGGTGAGGGTGACATTTAACACGTTGGATCCCCGAAAAAGGAGTACATCCAGCCAACGAAGTACAGTCATCAATGTAGGGAATTAAGCCACGATTTGGTGGATGCCAAAGCTGGACGAAGGCATGTTGTAGAGAAGACTGCTCATGGAAGGTGTGAGGACAAGTCTATCGACTGATCGACAACAAGGCATGGTGGAACGTGGATCTAGATTCAAGGGTGTTAACCCAAAAAATACCTCAATTATCTCTACATGACCTACACCACCCAAAGACATCTACGTATGACCCTCATTTGACCCCCACACCCTCAAAAGGGCTCAAAATTATGCAACAAGGTTTAAAAACCCCTAAAAAGAGCCAAACTAGCTCTCATAGGGGATAAAACCCCTCAAAGGAGCCTAAAACCCCCAAAGGAGCTAGGAATTGGGCAAAAGGGGCTAAAGCCCTAACCAGGGGCTTAGAACCCTAAAAATCTTAAGAAAAAGTATAAATAGAGGGGTGGGGGTCACTCTCAAATCAGTTCTCATCTCCCTATCATTATGTTTCCTGTGTGGGTGCCCTGAGACCCTTTGCCTCTCAAGTCATTCACCCTCCCTCTCCTCCATTCCTCCATTGAGCCAAATCTCCCATTCCATTTGAGAGGTGCTTCCCAAGATAGGGCATGGTGGCCCATGGAAATCCAGGGAAGGTATAACTTTGTTTTGTTTTATTTATGTTGTAGTTTTCTGACATAGTTTGCTTGCAGGTTCTTTTCCTAATGTTTTGTTGCAAGTTGCTTTCGATTTCTTGCAGCTCTCTCATCTTCTAATAGTTCTTTGCAGGTTCTTTTACAGTTAGGCCCTAATCTTGTTTGCAGGGTTTTATTTCGTTTTTATTCCCTCCTCACAGGAACCCTACCCTTATGTCTTATAGACAGAAGGGAGCTATTCCTACCTGTAGCAAGGGTGAAATCCCTACTAGCCTGATTTGGTGACCATACTAGGGAAAATCCCACAGGATCCCTGGATTTGATTTCTGCATTTCAGTTTTTAATTTTTCCCTAGTTTAGTTTTCTTTCAAATCTAGATTTAATCTGTCTTTTTATGCATTTTAATTCATAGTCGAGCCTCCTTAAGGCCAAACTAAGCTCATTTGGCCACAATATAGGTTACTGTCGGCCGATTTTGGCTTAGGCTAAAAATGTTTTTCATCTTTCGGACCAGGTCATTCTTATCGGGCTGAAAGGTGTGACCAGGTCGCTCATTCAGGCCCGAAAGGTGCGACTTCATCCTAGAAAGCAGATCGCTTTTGTTTGTAGTTTCTGAGTGACCCCCTCCCCTGATTTGGGGAAAATTTTCCGACCTCCTCGCCACATTTTCCCCGAAAAGAGCGAACTATCTCTCAGATTTGGACTTTTAAAGTTATTGGGATAGTTAGTGCGGCCCAGCCGCCTCTGTCCATCAATCTATGTTTATTTCATTTCAGTTCATGTTTACTTCATTTTAGTCTGTGTAAATCACTATTAAATAAAATGGTTAATGGTTTAAAGAATCTGATTAAAGCTTGAACAAAATTACTATAGATTAGGTTTTTGTTTTTAATTGGAAATTGATATCTTTCCTAGCCTTTCCTCCTCTACCCAGTAATCACGCTTCGGGGTATTCTGGGATAAGATGAAGGGTGAAGCTCAGATAGTAATAGGCACTTCACCTGTAATTTTTCAAAACCACTAAAAATGGGTGACTTGGAAGGTAGAGGGGGTGGAGACTGTTGGGGGTTTCATGGCGTTTGTGTCCTCCCTGTTGACTAACCTTGCATCCGGAGAGTGACTTGAGGATCTACGGATGGGCTTAGTCCCATTGTGTTGAGAGCCCAACACCCTTTCCTGGTTGAAGAGAAATACAGGTGTAAGGTAGTCACCTAGTCAGGCTACCATAGCTCAGATTTAGGTATGGCATGTATTCAAGTTTCTGTTCACAACTTACTACTATCATCAAAAAATTATTCATGTTATAAGTTCTGCAATACAATATTTGCGGACTATTCTAAACCATACAGGCAGCCACCAAGTGTAACAGAAATACAAAAGACATACACACAAACCATACCACATAAAACAAGTTCATGACGCTGAGCTAGCCATTAAAATTTATAATTTACACTAATTCAAACACTTGCAGTCTTTGAGGACATAAGTCCTTGATTTCCTTAATCATGGGAATTACTTGGGCTCAACCCAGAAACTCATTGTGAGTAGTACCATGGGAACCCCAAAGTAGTTATCCGCTGAGAGGAATTGCCAAGTGAAACGTGCAACGACCCCCACCAATTGACTAGCACTCCCATGAGGTAAAAGCCAAGCGCTGTCTCCTGGCAGTCTTGGTGGCCGAGCGACCACTAAAATCCAATAGGAAGCCATTACAACTAGGGTCCAAAATGTCATTACCATATTTCACCAATTGACATACCAATCAGACACAATTGATCCCCCATGTTCTTCCTCACTCCTGAGAGATGATCCACCACAGTTTGGGTCCTTGAACCAACACCGTCGAGACCATTCTCGATGACCCTCTACACCATCAGAAGGCCACATAGCCTCTGATTCAGACTCTGAATCATACCAATATGGGCCAGACCTACATACTGCACCATCCAGCCCCATGGATGGTGCAAACCCGGATCCATTTTTTGGCTTGGTGATTGGCAGTGGACCCATGACCATACCCCACAACAACACCAAAACCCCTTCTAGAGGTCCCAACATCATCATGTAGACTGTCATAAGTCAGCTACCACCACCCATACTGACCAGTCAAACTGCCCCACCGGTCATGCCTGGGGGCAGTATCCCTTCCAGTCACACTATCCCCCTTGGCATGCATGCAGGCAGTGGCCCTTCCACTCAGACTATGCCCCTTACGTTACACGGGGGCAGTGGCCCATCCATAACTGTGCCACAAGCACCCCCAGTCACATAGGTTCATCATGTTCCTGCAAACCCCACCACCATCGCCACTCCATCACACATCAACCTTGGGTCAAACCTTCCTTTCATGGCACGTCTCAACCTACCTGACTTGGATCGGTTAAAAAATGACCCTATCTTCCATCAAACCTTTTGGCTTCCCATGCCAACCAAACTCCCCTCATACATTCCCAAGTTTGAAGGGAAGGCAGGGATTGCCCCCAAAACCATATCATGACGTTTCACATATGGTGCTCATCAAATAGCATTGTAGATGATTCGATCAGACTGAAACTATTCCAACGCACCCTCACAGGTGCTGCAACCAAGTGGTACATTGAGCTACCACAAGCCAAGTACCTGGATTTTAACTCCTTGGCTTTCATGTTCCTGTATTATTTCCAACTCCCTGTTAGATACGACGAAGGGGTATAAATCTTGCTATCTTGCTGCTAGAATACTACGACCCACATAACCGACCACATCCATGAGTGGCGGTGACGCCGTAGTTTGTGCAAGATCTGACTTGATGACAGGATCTTCCTGGATTGGTTCCTAAATTTTTTTTTGCCACCTATAGCAAAGGACGTCGCATCCAAACGTCCCCAATCCAAAGGGGAGGCCATCTTGAAAGCCCAAAAGTTTGATCTGATCTACGCACAGTCTGGATACCTTTACATTGTCATTCCAGACGCTCCCTGTGCAGGCACCTCCTACCGGGATGGACTGGGGGCATCCCATGCCACAGATGGCATCATAGGTTCTATCTCCTATGAACCACAGCACTATCCAACATCACCTGCAAAACCACCACAACCAAGGAACACCCCTAGTGTTTCCTACCAAAACCAAACTCTGGACTATGCAAGAATGATGTCCTAGCCGGGAGCCACAACTTCTTATGCACAACCTGCGCCACCACAGCAGGCATTAACTTGTATGGCACAATAATATGCAGGAAAAATGCCCACATTTGTGGCACCTCCACCCCCCCAAGTCTATTATGCACCACCGGTGCAGGCCACTCAAGCCCCCACCCCCACTCCTCTAGCAACTTTAGGACAGGTGTTTGCAAAACAAAACCGTCTGAGCTAGCCAACCCCCAATAACCAACAAGGGAAAGCTAGAAATAATCGAGCCTAGAACCAAGGCAATAATCAACCATAGGGAGGCGGTCAACAACCAAACCCTCCCAACAATGCTGGGGCAAACCGGCGAGCCCAAAATCCTCAGCAACCAAACACACCTAGACGCAACGCTCTGTTGCGCACAAATCAGCCATGCAAGTTGTGTGAGGTCTATGGGCACTATACACATCAATGCCCATTCATGGGTCACGCCAAGCAAGCCATTCACAACAAGGTTCAGCATGCTACCAATACGACAGCCCCAACTCAAGCCAACCCAACATCACCAGGACCTCCACCTATGGTCCTCCAAAACCCATTTCTAGTCCAAGGATTGGTAGCAACTGCACCTTCTCCTTAGCCCAATCCTAACACCCTGGGGGCACCCCCGATAGAAGAAACAGGTGTTCACCACCTGTTAGCCATGACAACTGAAGAGGTCAATTTACAGACCAGATGAAATCATTATGAAACTAACACCGAACCCACTGACACATCAATGACATCTACGTCCAAAACAACCAATGCACCTCTTCATTTACCCCCTTTTCCTCCACACCCCCCCATACAACGAGTTGCCAACAATGTCACAGCTGGATTTGTTGTAAGCTACATCATCGTGGATAATTTGGCCCAAAAACCTACAACCATGTCTTCTCTTGAGGTACTCAAAACTTGCCCAACACAGCAGAAAGCCTTACCAGCCGCCCTTGGTGCTGTAGACCCCTATGACTCCAAGTTGATCACATTCGACACGGATAATGGAGAAGCATGGATGCCATCAACCATTTCCTTCCAAATCCGGGTATCCATTCGAAATCTGGTTGTGCACCGGTGCATAGTGGACAAGGGGGCATCCACATGCGTTATGTCTACCTCAGTCTGACAGAAGCTTGGATCCCCAATTCTGCAACTATCCTCTACTACTCTGCAGGATTATGATGGCCACCCCACTAAATCCCAAGGAATCCTCCCTCATGTTCCCATCACATTAACCAAGAAAACAGTAGTGATTGACATAGAGGTTGTTAATGCTCAGTTGGACTATAACCTTCTCCTCATAATAAGTTATATGTACGCCAAGAGAGTCATAGCATCAACTGTTTTTCGTCTCATGATGTTCCCTCATGAAGGGAAAATCGTGATGGTTAACCAACTGACTTATCATGATCCACAAGGGCTAACGACACCCATCAATGTTATCCCTACAATTAACACCATTTATCCGCAAGGGCTAACTGCACTCGCCAATGTTATCCCTGTGGTCAAAACCATGGTTGACAACATACCAGCCTCCCCATTATTGAATGTGGGCCCTGGGTTGTTTTTCGATACCACCATGATGAATTATTTCCCCTTAGTGTCACCACCGCCGACACCAAATGAGACTGTGGATTTGTGCATGCTCTCATCTAGCACTACTGCACCCAAACATCAACCGCAACCGCAGCCCCAACCACAACCACAACACCATCCGTAGCCGCAACACCATCAACAACCATAGTATCATCAGCAGCTGCATCATCATCCGCAGCCATAGCACTATGCGCAACCACCACCACAACCTCATCCCCACATGCAACCATCAAGGAGTTATTTGGGCTCCTCTCCAGTCCACACATTTCCCTTCCTCTTTCCCCCGCCTGGTGTCATGAGTAAGCCAGGAATGGCTACCTTAAACTTACCCAATTTACATTGGGAATTCATGTGTGGTACCTTGATCCACTGTCCCAACCTCCAATTCCCTAGGTAGTCTTAACCCCCTATGCATCCCATTGCGGTCGAATCTCATCCTCCACCTGGCCTGCAAAAACCAACCATCACACCCGCACCGCCCCACCCAAAAGGGGCTAGGGGAAAAAACACGAAAGCTACCGCTAAACCTTGACAGATCTCACCTTGCGCCATCTGCGAAGAACATGGCCATCCAACTCAAAACTGCCCTAAGATTCCCATAATCCATGTGCATTTGGATGGCATGGATACAACGAAAAACCTCCCCGTGGTTGAACTCCCAAGCGGGCCAATAGTGAGAAACAAGTCGTTGAGAACAAACCATGTTTGCACCCTTTGCAGATTGTATGGACACTATTCTCACCACTGTCAGGACTTGTCCGAGTTTTGAATAGCTCTAGCCAACCTTCAATAACATTCCCTTCAATCTAAGATCACTCTGATAGAAGAAATCCATCCCCACCTCCTTCTTCAGACACCATGTCCATTTACATGATGTCCAGTTCTACAGACCTTCTTGTCTCCACCATCACTAACGGTCCATCAGACCTGTCTCTTCATTGCTTCCGTAAAGATGAGGAGATACTTGAAGCCTTAACCACCTTGGAATACCCATGGCATGACACCATCGCTTATTCTTCCTCCTCGAGGAACTTGTGTCGTAGTTTGACTAGTTTTCCGTGGAAACCAAAGATTTCATTCAAGGGAAAGTCGATTGGTTCAAAAATCCCATTCCAGCACTAGATGCCTTCAAATAAGGGAACATGGCCAACATCTTTCCAACCATCAAAATCAACATCTCAACCAATCCCGAGGTTGTTGAAGAAATCATGCTGGGGGAATCTTGCTCCCTGGAAGAAGTTTATGCCTACAAAGCCCTCTTCCAAGAATTTCGTGACATCTTTTCTTGGTTCTACACTGAAATGCACAGGTTAGATCCATCCATTATGTAACACCACATCTACACATGGCCCGATGTGGCCCCTGTTCGCCAAAAGAAACGGCCCATCGATCCCTCCAAAACTGCCACGGTCAAATCTAAAATTGAGAAGCTACGCACGACTGACTTCATTTACCCCATTGCATACACCACTTGGGTTTCAAATCCTATTCTCGTGACTCAAAAAATAGGGTACGATCCATGTTTGCACAGACTTCCGCAATCTAAATTGGGAGTGTCCCAATGACAACTTCCCAACACCCTTCATCGATTAGATTATCGATGCATGCGTCGGACATGAGGTCTTTTCCTTCATGGATGGGTTTTCCGGATATAACCAAATCCAGATTCAGAAAGAAGATCATTTCAAGACAGCATTCACAACCCCGTGGGGCACATTCACCTATTGAGTAATGCCCTTTGGTATGAATAACACTAGAGCCACCTTCCAGCATGCCATGACACACTATTTCCATGACCTCATCCACATCATGCTGGTCTATCTTGACAACCTCATTGCGCAGTCACAGAAGCAAGCACAACACATAGACGACTTGCGGAAAGCCTTCCTACGATGTCGCAAATACAAAATCCACTTGAACCCTTTCAAGTGTGTTTTCCGTGTCCCAACGTGCCGTCTCCTAGGGTTCATCATGTCACACAAAGGAATGACCGCTGATCCCCTGAAAGTCCAAACCACTTTCCTTCTAACGTCACCTCTTTAAGTGACGGTAGTTCAACTTTTAATATAGTCTTGTCCCTTTTTGTTTTACACTTTTTTAAAGTGAGTCTTATGTATTGTTTCCCTTCATTGCTCCAGATGGATCCTACCTCAGATCGGTACATTGGATTTGCCGATGGAAAGAGTAGATGGTCTCCAAAACTCACCTTGGCTGCATGGGTCATCTACTCCTTGTCACACGAATTGATCCATATCGACGGAATATGCGTGGGTAGTGCGACCAACAACCAGGCTGAATATGATGGTGTCAATGGCCTCTTGGCCGCCGCTCTCCAGCTGGGCATTTTCCATCTCGATGTCTTCCTAGACTGCCAGCTGCTTGTCTCCCAGTTGAACAACTACTACCAGGTATGTGATCCCTGCCTCTTTAGAAAATCCCTGTGCACTAAACAGATGGTTAGAACATTTGAATCCATCACATTCACACATGTTCCTAGAAACCTCAATAGTGTAGCATATCAAATGGCTAATGACATTCTAAATTGGCACATTCATAATCACAAATAGGAAACATACAAACACAACATCATGCATAATCATATATAAAACATACACACATGTGTAAAAATACATCACATAGGCATTGCATTTCATATCATCATAAAAAAACTCACATATAAAACCATAAAAATCACATCCACGTGCGTAAAAAATATATATAGATAGATAAATCGCATGTCCAAAATATGTCTAGTACAAAATGAGAAGCCACATATGCTTTCTCAACTGAATATACATAGCAATGCAAAAAATCCTGAGTGCACCAATGCACTAGGGGCAGCCCCACTAGATGCTAGTCTGACTCAGTCTCATCCTCATAATATGAATCGGTATCATCATCATCTTCTTCCTCAGAAATATCATCGTCCTCTACAGGAAGATCCCCTTGCGCTGCTCGACGAAAGTAATCACAGGCTACGGTCATCCTCGTCATCACAGATGTCCACTCCAGAGGCACACTATGAATGGCGTCGATCAGCTCATTGTCTAAATGCTACTAGCCGTCATCGGAGATCCCCTCAGCTAGCCACTCCAAGTGCGACAAAATAGTCTCCACCTCCCATCGTTGCCTACGAGGGTTCCCCACAGGGACCACCACCTTTGCAATAGCGACCACCCACCTCTGATAGCCGAGCGACAGGCGAGGACCAATATCTGCATACATAAACAAAGACACCATCAGTCTATACATATAATCATCAACTAGCTCAACTGCACTATGTATAAAGATGAACACAAAAACATCACACATACATACCAGCTCGTCCCCATGCCTGACCGGGATCTCGGGGCATCTCAGGGTCCCCACGATAGTCCATACCCACATTATAGTACTCGTCAATAATCATTGGGAGTTTCCACCACTGCTCAAGCAACTGCTCAGTGAAGAAGCGACCCACTCTACTGCCACCCTCTCGTACCATCATCTGGAACCACCTGTGCATTCACGGCTCCCGCAAACCACCATCCCGCACTGCCCGGTGCGGACGTTGAGTTGTTACTTTATCAAAAAAGAAAGCACATAAGAAGGACCCAAAGCAAAAGTCTCCCCCAGATGCCCTCACATTGTTCAGCTGACGCCGAACATCCAGAAGGTAGATATGGGCCCATCCATAGTAAGTTCCCCCCATTTCATGCTCTACTATTTGCAGCTACCCTCTAGATATCTTGTGACTCCCCGTGGAGCCCAAGATGTGCACAACATAGTAGAAATATCCTGTCAGTGACACATCCTCAATGTCGCACGTCATAATGTGCGGACCATGCACATACACAGTCGCGTAACAGTGCCTCTCACATAGCTCCTCAAGTGTCTCCCCATGAGACAACACTGGCGCCAAGTCACTAACAACTCCGAACATAGGGAGTCCAGTAAAAAAGTATACATCCAACAACGTGATCTCAACATGCTGTCCCTGGATCAGGAAGGCCTCCTCCCCAATATCCCAATAGCTCACCAATGTCTGCAGCAACAGGCGCAAGATCTTCATGAGGGGGATCCGCATGAACTTTAGTAACCCACAATGGGCCAGTGCATCACGCACATTCCCATCCTGGAATGCCTCCTCCTAGAGGTATCTGTAGTCTCTCTCATGCCACTTTGCCTCAGGCATATTGCACAAGCAAAACACAGCTGTCATCCACAAAATTTAGCAAAAAATCCACCCAAGGACCAAGTCGCACCTATCTGACCAAAAAGAGCGACCAGGTCGCTCAAAAAATCCTCACAGGTGCGACCTAGTCGCTCTTTTACCCCCAAAACATGCAACCTGGCTCATAAATACCTTAACAACCTCATAGAGGACCCCCGGGTGAGCAAATGCAAAATGTAAACCACTGAAAAGGATAGATTTTGCAAGAACTCTTACCTGCAAGTTGCGGATCTCGAAACCGCCGGTCGAAACAGAAGAAATCAGCAAAAGAAATTTAGGGCCCACCTTGTTAGCTGGAATATTTCACCTTCTGCGGATAGTAAGATGTTCGACTGGTCTGAATGGTTCAGATCTAGAAAAAATGAAGGACAAAGGTTGAAGACCCTCCTTGGACGCCATAGATACCTGGAATGTGATGCTTTGATAGTAACCCTGTGTACCTGCAATAAGATTAAACACGCAAACACATCAAAGCTGCCAGAATATAATCTACTGATCCATGTTAGTGACTAAGGAATCTAACGACATACATGCGAAATCATACAACAACAACAATGTGGCACGGAAATCAGCTTTGCATTAAGATAAAATGGAGAAGTTTACAACCAGTTAAGCCTTAGTGTTGACATGCATCTCCATGAAACCAAGCACTATCATTCCCATAAGCTCCGAATTTTTCTCTTTATGCTCTTCAATTGCTTGGGCCAAGTAATCAATCCAACAGCATAAAAATACCTTCAGAGTTCTCCCCTCAACCATGGACATGAGCTTGTATTTATAAGGCTCAATGGATAGGGATGGTTGAGAGATTAGTGGATGAGGTGGCCTCTAAGATCCTAGGATGAGGGATCTCAAGCTCAACTGACCCACAATGATAGGGATAAGGGAGGCCTCGAGGCTCATCATCTATAAGCCTCGAGAATCTTCTCTTTTTCCCATTTTACCCAAGTTACTGCTTTTCTCCTTCAATGACAGAGCAATTCAGGTAAGAAACGCTTATGGACTAAGGGCCATAAGTGGTGGCACCGCTTGTGGATAACAAGGGATAGGTGCTGCGAGCACGGTACCGCTCTTGGGAAAAGGGGAAAGTACGGTGCTAAGCATTTTTGTGAAAGATTGACAAAATGGTATGAGTTTCCACTCCAAGTGCTGGGATTCAGGGCAAGTAGGTATGTCAAAGGTCTTATCACATGATGGTGATAGGATTTTGGTATAACAGGATGCCCCCCAAAGCATGAGTCTTAGAGGGATATGATAAACGAGAGCTTTGAGAGAACAAGTCGTCGCTACAAGGTGAAAATGTCAGCTCGATCAGAGCATGTTGTCAAGTGGGCATCTGTAGTACATTAGTATGTTGACTCATAGACACAAGTAACCAACTCATGGCTGCAGACCAATACAAGGCAAATCCATGAGAGGAATAAACAAGCATGGCTACTAGAATACAGCGTAGATCCATGTGATAGAGGACTCAAAATTGGACATAGCTACCGGACATACAATGTATATCTATGTCATACAGACACAAATTTGAGCATACCCACGACCATACAAATGTGGATCCATGCTAGATATATAAAACTCCATCGCAACCTGGGGAAAAGCAATGAGCGCTTTAAACAAACACCCAGGGTCTTCGTCTCGTCTTCCACAAAGTACGATTCTATCCATGTGATTACAATGATTGGAAGTCGAACATGGTAGAAACCACTTGATGGTAGCCAATGATGTGAACCGTTAACAAGTGTGAGGGAGATCACCATTGATGTCAACTATTCCCAAGGTATCCTAGTACAATCTACTGAGTGCGAATAGATGTCCTGATGTCGAACACCCAGTCGATTCCATCGATCAAAGGTCAATGATGTGAACCTATGTCGAGAGCGAGAGAATCTGTCTTTAAGGCATACAGATCTCAAGGTACTAAATATTGTTTCTAAGACTATTTCTCGGATGATGAGCTAATGTTGATGGGAAAAAGTCTCGTCGAAGGAGGGCCATGATGAGTCCCACATCGACGACACAAAACTCGGAACATAGTTCTGGAATGATGTGAATGTAGTAACCATATTACTGACTCAAAAATAATGACACAAGAAGATTGTTTAGACTGCAGAGGTAAAACGTCTTCAAATCCCCTTTGAACATTGGGCAGCACGACAAAAATACTTGGCAGCATGATTGAAAGGGACAAACACATAATGCGACAATGGACAATGCATTCTTTTGAAAGGCTCAAAGGAGTGACATGACTCATGAAAGTGGATCGTCATGGAGATCAGCTGAATACCCAATTTACTGACATGATGTGCAGACAAGTGCCATGTTCAAAGGTAACGACAAACAACTGCCATTATTTACAAAATGATTCCCTTCCCATTTCCCCCATCATGGTTGATGAGTGCCTCTTTTCGGTTTTACGAGTTCAAAGAGGGTAACAAACACTTGATATAGCTTGTCAGAAGACAAGTCCAGACTCATATATTTTACAAACTTGAGAGAGGAGGGGTTCGTTCCCAAAACTGAATGTTTAATTTAACGAGTCCACTAAAAGAAAACTCGGTATCGTTCATGTTTAGAGAGTCTAAACGATTACGGAAGAAGACTCTAAAGGGGTCCTTTTTCATATGATTTAGTCCTTAAGGCTCAAAAAAGTATAAAATCATACCTTAGGGAACTCTTCCAGTCATGATTGACTGGAGTGTTCCTTTTTCGTAAATATTCCTATCCGAACCGAAAAAGAGATAACCTACCATCAGACGGACGACTCTTCAAATACTTTAACGAGCGTGAAGAAGACAAGATCACTTGATGATCTTTTCGTATTTAGGGAGCCTGAAAAGAGTTTAAAGAGAACTCCATGAGGTTTCTTTACACAATGTCATTTTTTACAAGCCTAGAAAGAATCGAAAACGGACTTGACGATCTTTTCATATTTAAGGAGCCTGAAAAGGAGGTGAAAAGAAGACTCCATGACGCTTCTTTACACAATGTCAACTTTTTACGAGCCTGGAAAGAAACTGAAATGGACTCGAACCTTTGATACTGGGTCTAAAGAGCATGACCAAAGTGTCGTAATAAATGGTCATCGACCTTTTCCGTTTTATGAAAGTGCGAAAAGCCATAAACAAACTTCCAAAGCTTTTTCTATAGTTCTCTTATCCTACAATCGATTCAGAAACAAGTGTTAAATGGATTTATAACTAGCATCAAGGGATTACAATAGATAAAATTTGACTAAAATATGATTTTATATCAAAACTATAGTATTTTAGACCCAAAAATGCCTATATAAGTCATGTAAATAGTAAAAAATCAAATCATTTCCCTATTTACCCATAGCGGAGAGCACTTGGAGTACTTTCTTAGCCAGATCTTCAGCAGCTGATACTGGGAGTTCCCACCATCCGTTTTGAGTACCGTCAGTTGTAGGTAATAGCTAAAACCCTACTCTTTCATTTCATATCATTTATTTTGAGTTTTGGTGGGGTTTTGGGCTCATGTGGCAAGCCCTAAAATCTTAAAAGTGGGCACCACGGCTACCCCTTGCGGGATACACGACACCACCTAAGAACCGTGCCTATAACATAGTTGACAGGTGGTGCCACCACCTGTCTGCAACGCTGCACAGGCGGTGCTGGCCGTGGAGATTTCAAACTAATAACATGAGAAATACAAAGTCATTCTTTTGATTTTTAATGATTAAAGATGATTCTAATGCATGCTATGATTGTTTTTGACATGTCTTGGTTACTCAAAACATGGTGATATGGAAAGAAAGAACACATGACAATGATGATGCTTTTGTTGAGAGAAATGTGGGTTGTATTTCCGAACTATGGGACTGTGGGCTCTTGAAGTTCTTTTGGACCCCAAGCATGGTGTCACACGAACGGTTACTGGAACACATACTTCGGATGTGGAATCCAGAGCAGCAGTACTTCGAGGTGGGGGCCCATATTCTTACAGTGGAAGTAGAGGACATCAACTTCTTGAATGGTCTCTCAAGACAGGGTGCCCCCATCTCACTGATAGGTTCCCGTGGAGGGATATTACCACTCGAGAGCTTACAGATCATCACTGTGTTCCAAGGACGAGGACATCGGGGAAGAAAATCCCCATCAGAGCAGTGACGGATGGGCCCCTACGAACCGTCCTATTTATTATGTAGAGGGTGGCCGGGAGTCAGGGTGTACACCAGGCTTCTAGGGCACACATGTTGTATTCCATAGAGGCCATGGCACCCAATATATTCAATTGGGAAGAAGCCATGCTTCCTATATTCAAAGATCAACTGACTAAGTGTCGGTAGGGAGAGTTAAAGCAGTTTGGCTTTGGCTCCATTTTAGCATGCCTCTTCTTCGAGCGGGTTCCATAGATGAGACCTCAGGTGGTCTTCCGGAGTTTGAGAGTGCGGGACCCCCGTATGCTGAGGTGGGTCCAGGTCATGGCTCATACAGGAGTAGGCAGGGGAAGGGTGAAGTTCAGTGACCCGTTCTTTAGATGGCTCCGAGATCAGATCCTCATGGTTGAGGATTATGCTTACGTAGGTACGGACTTCACCGGAGATTTTGACCTACCTACCACTCCCACCTGGCGGACAGTGGGGCGACATCGGTAAGAAGAAAGAAAATCTAAAATGGATGAAATGTTTTTATGTTTTTTAATGTTTTATATTTTTTATGTTAAGTGACAAGACCTGTATATTCTCATGCAGATGTTGGAGCAGCGCGACCTGGAGGAGCTTCTCCATTGGACAGGTGAGCTGGAGCTTGCTTTGTACCATAGGGTGATGATATCATCGGGGAGCTAGAGGAAAACCTGGAGAGGTTGACCTTGGATATCCCAGATGCTGCCATTGATGATCTCCCAATGAGATCTCAGAGATCCACAGCGGGAGTACCGGGTTGGTTCACTAGGCTGCTACATAGAGTAGCTTGAGCAGTGATGTGCTATCATGAGCACCACTAGTGTATGAGATATGTACTGAAAGCTGACAGCTTCAATATTTTGTATGATGATTTTGCTTGAAAGCCTACATGCTTTAGATGAGGTCTCAGGGCCTATTTTTTGTAAGCTTTTCATATATATATATATACAGACTTTTACTTGGTGTTTATATGTCTCAAATGGGAAATGTATTTTATATGAGTTTTATGTGTCTTTAAATGTTTATTTACAATGTACCATGTTTGATTTCAATGTCATGAATGGGAAATATGCCAATCTAGGATGTAATTAGCTAATGAGTCAGCAACTACATTATGTTCCCTAGGGATATGCCTATAAGTGATGGTTTCAAATGACCTTTCTAGCAAACGTACTCTCCGAAAAAGGCGGAGGAGCACAGGGTTTCTAATGGTGTAAACATGGTTTAAATGGCAAACGACGAGTTGTGAGTCCATCAAGACTACTAGATCATGAACATCTTGGGAGGCAGCTTCAGTTAGAAGACCGATGACTGCTTCATACTAGGCGATGTTATTAGTAGTGGGACCTATACAAACTGCTCCTGAACTGACTAAATCTTTGGCTGGGGAATAGAGGACCCAAGCAGCCGAGGCGAGATTCAAGGTGTGGCGGTAAGCACCATCAGCGAAGCCGTAGAAAGCCATCTACATGACCAAAACATGGTATAAACAGATGCGGACACTAAACTCAAAACCATCTTGAAAATACTAAAAGCACACTGAAAGTCAATCAATATACATATATACAAGATTCTGTCCAAGAAATACCTAGGCATAGTACCTTTTTAGGTACAACCCATTATGAGGTTGCCCTAAAGGGATTCCATCATAATCAACGAGATCGTAGGCTCCTTTCTCTAACACCTTAGAAATAACGAAAGGTCCGTACCACATGGACTCGAACTTACCCTTCCCTAGTTTGTCATATCTTTGATCATAAGTCAAAACTAGGTCATCCTCGTTAAAGACACAAGGTTGGATGGATTTATCATACTGCACCCTGACATATTTCTTATGTGACTCATTAGCCAAGGCAGCATCTCTCTGGGTCTCGTCAAGGTTACTCAAGTACAGAAATATTTCTTCCTCTGCGGAAGTGTCTGGGAGAAGTTAGACGACAAGTTGTAAATATGGAATTTGATATTGAATCAGTAAAACAACTTTGAGTCCATAGACAAGCTGGAATGGCGTGAAACCAATGGTTGTTTTCACAGAAGTCCGATAAGCCCAAAGAGAGGAGAAAAGAACGTGGTGCCAGTTAGATTTATGATCTCCAACCATCCGACGAAGCATAGTTTTCAAAACTTTGTTAATGGCCTCTACCTGACCATTAGCTTGTGGATAATATGGCGTAGAGTTTTCATGGCAAAAATCTAGCTTGACAATTAGTTCCTCCATCATTTGATTACGGAAATGGGATATGTGATCAATAACGATGGACTACGGGACTCCAAATCTAGATATGATATGATTGAACAAGAAGAGAGAGGCAATCTTACCATCTTTTGCGTATGTAGGCATGGCCTCATCCAATTTTGTGAAATAATCAACGACTACGATGATGTAACCATGCCCCCCGGCTGAGGTAGGCTTACAATGCATGAAGTCAATCCCCCATTTGGAGAATGGGCCAATGGCAATAACGAGGTGTAGAGGAGCAGGATGGGTGCGCTTTTTAGGATAAAAGTGTTGACAAGGTGGGCATTTCTTAATAGCCTCATGGAAGTCTTTGAAGACAGAAGGCCAGAAATAGCCAGCGTGAAGGATTTTTTGGGTTGTAGCCATCCCAGATAAATGACCGCCACATGCTCCCGAGTGGCAATCATTCAACACATGTTCAGCCTCCTCATGGGTGAGACATCGCCAGAGAATTGAGTCAATCCCATGTCTATACAAGGTATCATTCAAGATGAGATAGTATTTCGTGTGGTGACGGATACGATAGCGATCATCAAGGGATAAATGTGGCTGAAATCATTGTGTTTGGAGATAAATAAGCAAATCTCCATACCAAGGATCGATAGTGCTTATTAGGAACATGGATTCATCTGGGAATGAATCACTAGGCTCAGATTTTGTCGAAGCACAGGGAAGATCACACATAATCTCTACAAATACCAAGGATTTCTTTAACGTGGCTTTGGCAAATTCCAGATCAAACTCCTGAAGTATGACTATCCAACGGGAGTATTTTCCCTCGAGCACTTGACGAGTCAGGATGTAATACATCAGGTTCTAGTCTACCAATACAGTGGTAGTGTGGAGCAGAATGTAGTGACGAAACTTTTGTACAGCAATGACCGTGGCCAATGCTAACTTTTCCACATGTGAATAGCGAGTTTCAGAATCCATGAGATTCTTACTGGCATAATAAATCATGTGCTCCTGACCGTGGAGATTTTCCTGCACTAAAACCATAGCGATGGTGGTAGCAGAGGCAACAATATATAAGAGAAATTCCTTTGAATAATCCTGGGGGTGTATCACAGGTGAATTAGTCAGAGCGTGCTTAAGATTATCAAAGGCGCATTGGGCCTGGTCATCCCAGAATAATGGAGTGTTCTTCTTGAGGAGACGCATATAACCGTGCGTTTTCTCTGTGAAATTGAACATGAAACGACGGAGAAATTTTGCCTTCCCTTGCAAAATTTGGAGTTCCAGGAGATTAGTTGGGGCTGGTAGATCTAAAATGGTGGCAATTTTCAAAGGATCGATCCGGATGCCATCTTTGGATAACACAAAACCTAGCAGACGTCCCGTCTCAACGTAAAACACAAATTTATGTGGATTGAGTTGTATATTAGAATGACGACATCTCAAGAATATCTCTCTAAGATGACCAGGGTGGTCCTTCCGTCATTGTGAATGAGCAGGGAGGTCGTCAAGATACGGTTCAACAATATGTTTAATATCATGAAACGCATAGGACATTGCGTGCTGGAACGTGGCTCCAACATTTTTCAAGCCAAAAGGTAACTTATTATATGAAAAGGTTCCCCATGGGAAAAGAAATGCTGTCTTATGCTGATCGGAGGGTAATATCTCAATCTGATTATAGCTAGAGAAGCCATCCCTAAATGAAAAGATGACACTTCCAGCACAGTTGTCAATAATATAATTGATGTGCGGAGTAGGAAAGTTGTCCTTAGGACAATATTTATTCAAATCCCTAAAGTTGATACAGACTCTAATGGTGCCCTGCTTTTTATTGATAGGGACAATGTTCGATACCCATTCCGTCAGGGGTACATGATAAATAAACCCAGCTTTGAGAAGTTTCTCAATTTCAGCTTTAATAGCTGCGACCTTCCGAGGATGGACTTGCCTTAGTTTTTGGCTGACAGGTTTAGCCATGGGATAGGTTTTAATCTCATGGACCACAATGGATGGGTCAATCCCCGACATCTCTTCGTAAGACCAGGAAAAAATATCATGGAATTCTTTGAAAAGTGCCTTATAGGCTTCAGATTCATCTGCTGAGCAGTTCTGACCAACATGAACATGCTCGATAGTATCAGGATTGGATGATATGTAAATTGGATTCGTCTGAGTCATGTTGCAAAGGTTTCCTTCAAAATCTGTATCTTGCAACAATATAGGACTTTGGGGTATGTTGACAATATCAGTAGGAAACAAGGATGGCTAACCGAACTGGTGTTGGGGAGGAACATGGATCTATGATGGTGATCCTCCCAAGTGGACTCATCCGTATTCATGATCTCCATAATGGACTCATCGAAAGGGAAAGTCTCAGAGAGATAAGCTAGAATAGGGAGAGAAGGTTCTAACCAGTATGGTAAATGGTAAGGATCCTAAGCCACTAGATGAAGGTCATCCATGTGATCATCGAAAAAGGTTTGAATGGTGTCATAGAGTGCTTCGTGTGGACTCAACGGGGTAGACTCAACAACTTATTTACCCTTGGGCTCATAATCAAATGAGGTGATCATATGGAATGTCGCGGTATCCGTGTTAGGAGGAGTGGATGGAAAAATCTCCATAAGGGATGAATCCTTCAACATGCCTACCCCAATAGACTGGTAAGGAGGAGGGGACTGGCCTAACATGGGGATGTTATTATCTGTGGAGGTAGTAACATCCGGCGTACATAAATCAAGCTAGTCAATAGTAACAATTCTCCCCAGATGTAAAAATTGGACTGTTTGGAATACTGTTGAGGCGACAGTAGTCATGGCATAGAACCAATTTCTTCCTAGAAGGAGGTTGTAATCTAAAGGGGCATCTACCACTTCTACTTGAATGGAAACGGTTTTGCCCCCCAGCTCGACCGCTAGGGCTGATATGAGACCATGGGGTTGAAAACCCCATTTGTCAAAGGCTTTAAGGGTTGTAAGTGATGTTACAAGCTCGGGAGAGCCGAGAGCCTTCCAACAAGATAGAGACAAAACTGAGGTCGAAGCTCCTTCATTTAGTACTGTTTGAAAAACTTCTTTCCCACTACTTTCGTAATGATCTGAAAATCAAGTTTATGTGGTAATCTAGGCTTATAGTTCTCAACATTGAAATGAATCAAGTTAGTATTATCTGGGTCTAAAGCTCCTAATGCTGTCAACAAGTTTTTGCGCTGTGTAGGGCAACTTTGGAGTACTTCTAAGGTAGACATTGCACAAGGTGCCTGAGCAAGATCTTCAACCACATTATAAAATTGAGCAGCTTGGGAATCAGGGTCAAATACTGCCTTATGAAGAGTGCTCTTAGGTGGATGCAAAATCATGTCGAGAGTAGGCTTCTCGATAGATAAGGGGACAGTAGACGAGGATTCCAGAGAACTAGTAGAGGGAGCTTTCCCTGAAGAAGAATGATCTTCTTTCTTATCTGTGGGTTTGTCATAATTCTGACTTCAAGTTTGAAGATTGATGGTATCTGAGGACATCATACGAATCTCCTCTGATGAACTAGAGTTACCCTGATTAGACATGTGGTCTATCCGTTGTTGTTGAGAGGGAAAAGGATCTGTAAGTATTGCAGGTGCGGGATTGGATTTCAGAAATTGGGTGATTTCATCCTGACAAGGACACTCCTTTGAAAAATGGTCACCTCCGTATAGCAGATAGGGATATTTTGCCTTTCTTTTCCCTTTATCGTTATCACTGTTGATTGGTCTTGGAGTCTCTTGTTGGTTTCCAGGTTTTTTATTTCTATTTTTACCTTTCTTTTTATTATTACCCGAGGTTTGAGTACTTTGAATGGAGTTGACCTTGGCAGAAACCTTAGTAGTCGAAGAAGTAGGGGTGGCAGTTTGGGGTTGCTTGGCAGGTATCGCTACTGACGGGGACTAGATTGAACCAATAATCCCATCAACATGTACTTCTATTGGTGGCTTGGTGGGATCGGTGCTTGGGAGAGGAGCTTGAGGAATGAAGTCATAAAGAGTTCCAGACTGGGAATAGACCAAGTCTAGATACTGGGCTCGACTAATAGCCTGCTCTTCAGTAATGACACCGCCCATAGCCACATCTCAGGCAATAGGAGGTAACAAGGATTTGGTAAACCAATCAGCTAACAACTGATCTGGAATAGGGGCCTTAATAAGCCTTCTCCTCCTTCTCCACTCATGAATATGATCAGATATGTGGGTGGAGGTGTTCTATCATAGAGAAGTTAAAAGATCAGTGCTCGTTTCATAATGAATAGGAAGCTGAAAGTGTGTAAGAAACACGGTTTCCAACGAGCCAAAATCCATAAACAAATGTTGTGGTAGTTCAATGTACCACTCCGTAGCTGTACCGGTCAAAGTTCGCTGAAAGAGTCGTAACCGAATGGAGTCATCCATGAGGGAGTTTGAAGAACACCACAAATGGAATGTCATAACATGGTTCTTTGGATCATCTCTCTGCTTTCCATCGAACTTTGGGATATCTGATGGTAACTTTACCGAAATAGGAGGCCATGAGGGATTGTGTCGAATGGGGTCATTAATAAACTTGGACAAGTCAGGTAAGTCCAAAGTTGCTAGGAAAGGTAACTGCTGGTTGGGTTACACATACTGGTAATATTGATATGGCATATAATTACTAGTAGGACCATAAGTGGACTGAAAAGTAGGTTGCTGTGACGAATAACTACCGAAAAATCCGCCCGCAGGGGGTTGATTTCTGGGATCAGGACTGCTAGGACCACTAGGGCCTCCAGGAGGAGGACCACCAAGGCTGTTGGGACCACCAGGACCACTGGGACCACTAGGACCACTATGACCAGCAGGACCACCATGAGGTGGACTACCAGACCCTCCAGAGCCACCAGGAGGTAAACCTCCAGAGCCTTCAGAACCACTAGGCAGAGGGCCACTAGACCCTCCAGAGCCATAAGGAGGAAAGCCACCAGGCCCCCCAGGACCACCAGGACTACTAGGACCATAAGGAGGAAAGTTTCCAGATCCTCCAGGACCATTAGGCCCACCAGGGGGAGGACCTCCATAAGGCGGTCCTCTGGCACCTCCCATAGTATGTATAGGTATCCCTCCCATAACTTGCATGTAAGACCAGTTAGGTTGCCCCCATGGCGTAAAAGTGTTACTAGAGTATGGAATTCCAGCATAATGCATCCTTGTAGGATTGGGTGGATGATTAATATTACCTACAGGTATGTGATAACCATAACATTCAGAAGATTGAATGGTTACACGTTGTGCCCTTGAGGGCTGACCTTAACTAGGTGGGGGATTAACGACATTAGTATGGGTGGGAGGGAAACAAACTATAGATGGTTCTATATTAGAGGTCTGTCCTTGACTAGGTACAATTCCGGTGTTAGATAACGTAGTTGTGCCGGGGGTTGCCTCCCGGCACTAGATGGTACAGACAAAATGAGAATTGAAGGTTGAGCCCCAGGTGCACAAGACCTGGGTGGATTAGGAACATGCATAATATGGGAGGTGGTGGAGGTGGTATTTTGACCTAGGTTATGGGGTGTTATTGGACGGTCTATAATCGGTTCAATGGGTCTCATAGAATCAGCTAGTGAACGATATCCCACAGAAATAGATGTGGAACGTGATGGTGTCGGGCGCAATAGGTCATCTATCTGCTTGTCAATCTCCTGTGCGCAAAGAATGGCAGCAAGGTATTGCCTATGTTCTTATTCATCTTTAGAAGAGTTTAAACGGGTGCCAAATGAGGTAATGGCATGTCCTACAGGGGTATCCCAAAATGGAGCATTGGGACCAAAATTCGGACGAGTAGTATCATCAAGATGACCTTCCGTGGGTGAATGGAATGAGGTATTTACCTAAGAAGGATATTGGACCAAGGGAGGTGAGTGTGAAGAATATGGTCCTCCACTTTCTGCAACCACATTATCTCCCACTTGGGAGGTGGTAGTAGCTCCTTGGTCGATAGATTCCATTGGATTTTCTCTTGAACCAGGAATAAAATCAGGTGGCAAGCTCCGTACTCTTCTGTCCTGTCTTAAATCATCAAGTTTGTACAGTTCCTATCTAACCTAGGGTCTGAAGATCTAGAAAACACACCAAAAAATTTCCCTACACAAGCTATAGGTCAAAACAAGCACACTTAAAATGATAGGAGGAGTTCAAAATGTCAGGTCTCTCACCAGGATTGTCAAGAAGGTGCCACTCGCGATATACCTCGAGGGTATGTGCGTAGTAATCTCCCCGAATGCTGTTTTTGATGTATGGCTCCAAGCAACACGCCCAAAGGGATTTTCTCAGATGGATAGGGTATCCTAGTGGGGTCTCCCGATATACTCAAGGTACGTGGGAGCTCGAATCGGTAGTAGTGCTGTCTAATGCATAACCGTACACAAGGGGCCTTACCATAGACAATCAAGTACATGAAGTACCTTTCTATATACCTCAAAGGTACATGAAGGGTCGTTCGATATACCAATGGTATGTGGAAGAATAGCACGAGTCCCAGGATGTAATGCGGACAAATAACGACAGCTCCTATGCTTAACGATGCCCGAACACGTTTCTAACCTATCACTCCAATTTCTACGTAAATTTTAACCTATAAATACCGTTGATTTTAAAGTGGACGGTTAGGTGAATGCATAATGTTTTGACATAAAAGTAAAACCATGCAGTATGCTTATGCAAAAGTATTTCACTTTACCGTTCAGTATGCCTACTTATGGGAGGGAAAGAGAGTATTTTCTTTCGTTTCAAAACCAAAAATACTTCCAATCAACAGTCTTGAACACAAAATTGAAGACAAGCAACACTTTCCAAACTGATTTCTCTTTTATGAAAGCAATAAAAAGGGGGAGAATCTCTTTTCCTAAAAGAAAATCAAGAAGCACACTACATGCAAATGCACTCTATTTTTTAAATTTTCTCTTAAAACATAGGCAAATCTAACTTAAAACTACCATATTTTTTATTTTGATTGAGATAGTACTAAATGCATAAGAGACGAAAGAACATGAAGAGCCTGAAAGCTTGTAAATCCAATCAAAGACCTAATGTCCAACGCTCAATGATGATAACCTAGTCTCAGTAAAAAAATTTCTTTTTTAAAGGAAGGAAAAAGAAGTTCTCTATGCAAACAAGAAATGAAACTAAGATGCTAATCAAATGTTCTTCTTTTAGTCTATATAATAGAAATGAAAATAGATCTTACTAACACCCTAAGCTTTTCAAAAAACAAGCAATCCTTTTGCAAACACAACCAACAAGCATAGAAGCAGATGAATAATAAAAAAGTCTAGTCTAGCTTTTGAATTTCCCAATCAAACCAATCTTAAACCATAAAATTTCAAACCACAAGCATTAGATTCTGTCACACAAGCCTAACAGTACAGGACTGAAAGCAAAACAACTCAAATTTTTACAAAAAATGAGAAAAAGAAGGTCTTGGAATGATGCCTACCTGGCACCGTGCTTCTTTGGTGTTGATAGGGCGGTTCTATCCCAGCACTGCTTCTCGCCAATGGGATACAGGCAGTGGCACCGCATGCTGCCCACTCTGTTCAGGCGGTGGCACCGCTCCTCGTACACTGCATGGGCGTGGTTCCCTGTAGAAAACCAGAACACAAAGAGAACGATAGATCAAGGTCAAAACTACTAGATTGAGTATAAAAACAGAGCATAAAATGTAGAAATGATTTAGATCTGAACAGATCTGGAAGTTTCAAACCCAAATTCACTGAGTTAGATAGCAGATCTGACTAAAGAGAGTTGGAGAAGGAGCCTGGATTCAGACAAGAGTTGACGAACTGAGGAAGATCAGAATGACTGATACACAATTCCCCAGTGGAGTCACCAGATTTGTTAGCTGGAATATTTTACCTTCTGCGGACTGTAAGATGTTCCACTAGTCTGAATGGTTCGGATCCAGATGAAATGAAGGAAAAAGGTTGAAGACCTTCCCTGGACTCCGTAGATACCTGGAATGTGATGCTTCGATAGTAACCTTGTGTACCTGCAATTGGATTAAACACACAAACACATCAAAGCTGCCAGAATATAATCTACTGATCCATGTTAATGACTAAGGAATCTAACAACATACATGTGAAATCATACAACAACAATAACGTGGGACGGAAATCAGATTTGCATTAAGAAAAAATGGAGGAGTTTACAACCAGTTAAGCCTTAGTGTTGACATGCATCTCCATGAAACAAAGCACTCTCATCCCCATAAGCTCCGACTTTTGCTCTCTATGCTCTTCAATGGCTTGGGCCAAGTAATCAATCCAACAACATATAACAATACCTTCAGAGTTCTCCCCTCAACGATGGACATGAGCTTGTATTTATAAGGCTCAATGGATAGGGATGGTTGAGATATTAGTGGATGAGGTGGCCTCTAAAATCCTAGGATGAGGGATCTCAAGCTCAACTGGCCCACAATGATAGGGATAAGGGAGGACACGAGGCTCATCATCTAGAAGTATCGAGAATCTTCTCTTTTTCCCATTTTACCCAGGGTACTGCTTTTCTCCTTCAATGACAAAGCAGTTCAGGTAAGAAACGCTTATGGACTAAGGGCCATAAGCGGTGGCACCACTTGTGGATAACAAGGGATAGGTGGTGCAAGCAAGGTACCGCTCTTGGGTAAAGGGGAAAGCACATTGCTGAGCATTTTTGTGAAAGATTGGCAAAATGGTATGAGTTTCCACTCCAAGTGCTGGGATTTAGGGCAAGTAGGTATGCCAAAGGTCTTATCACATGATGGTGACAAGATTTTGGTATAACACACCTCTCCAAATCTGCAGTGAATAGTGACAATGTCACCTCACAAAGTGGTCCCCACTCATTTATAGGCCCCATTTGACCTATTTTATTCCATTTCACATAACAGGACCATACAGAGTCCGTTTGGGACAAAGTCTACACCATTGGTTTCAGAATTTCTTCCTCTATCTTCTAATGAGACCATCATCTCATTCTTAACAAGTAATTTTTAGGACCACTTCCCAGAAGTTACCTCATTTTATGAGCCACATCATCGTGATGTAAGTGTCTCCGAACAGGTACTTACATTACACTTGCCTACCACCACTCATGCGGGTTCCCGGGCCACCATCCAAAAGGAGCGTCATTTCATTTCAACATATAGCTTTCTAATCCACCCACCGCACCTTGCGCAGGTTTCTGGACCATCATCCAGAGGATGGATCATTTCCTTTGCATGCATTCAACACATAAATGCCTGCAAACTTGCACTCACATCACATGTAGTCAAGTCCGGCCACCAGAAATCACACACGACTCTCCTGACCTCTATCTAAGAGCCACCTCGGTCTACGAGCCTCTGCTGCACCGACTCGTGTGCTTCTACCGTGATCTATTTTGTGCATGTATTGGTATGTTTAAGAGCCACTTGCTCCATCCATACTGCACGGATGACCTTTGGACCTCTATCCACTGTCCCGACATGGGGGCACCATTAGTGCCTCCTCAATCGGTTGACCATACTGGAGTTTCTTCTAAGCTCTTTTCTAACTCCTAAAAGAATGAAAAGATTATCGAGCGCAATTGTTTCCTTTCCCGCTCATTAAAGTATAGGAAAGGGCGTCTACATCATCTTTTTTATCTCCTTTTGCGGACTATGTAGACCATCAAATGAAAAGGACCACCTTGGCACATTCAAGGCAAGACTGTTCCCCTTTGCATCCTTTTATGCTTTCTTGGGCAGAGGGGCCGAAATTTACGAAAAATATCACCATGGGTTGTCATTAACCTCTTTTCCATCCTTCTCATCAAGAAAAGATTGCTAAGCAAACTTGGTTTCGTTCATGCTCATAAAAGTATCTGAATGACCGTCCAGTCAGTATAGGTTTAACCTTTTTCGGCTTGACTGGACTACCAACGGTAAAGAAGTCTCCCATCCCCTAAAGGATGGGAGAGCCCTCCTATATATACTTTTATCCTTTTTCAGGCATAGGAGACTACCAACGAAAAAGAGCCCCCACTAGAGTCTTCTTCATGCTTTCAAACTCTCTAAAATTGAAAGCACCATCGAGCATTTACTTTCTCGGGCTTGCCAAAAATCCACGAGATCGTACCACAATGGTGTCTCTAGAAACTACCCCATAGATAACAGTTTGGCAGCATTCCCACTTTGGGTCACCTTTGTTTAGAGTACTCTACAATGTGTCTTCCTTGGATCCCATTAATACCAAAAGTGTACACCTCCTCCAAGTGTTTCCCATCTACAGTTGCATCCCCAGTATTACAGCTACGATCCCTTTCCCATGAGTCAATTTCATTTGTTTCCTGGTCCGCCCTTCCGTCATACTTCAAAAAAAGGAAGTTTGAGTCCCCTACACTCCCTCTGCCCCTATTCAACTCCTCCCCCCCCCCCCCCCCCCCCCCCCCCCCC
>LPNX010798904.1:569007-650975 GCA_001517045.1 Pseudotsuga menziesii
TTGTTACCAATGCCAGAGTGACCAGATGGCTTTTGTTGTTGCAAGAATTTGATATCACCATTATAGATAAACCCGGGAAAGAAAATGTTGTTGCTGATTTTTTATCCCGTCTTAATAATAGTGATGACAGTTTGCCTGTTGAGGACTCTTTTCCAGATGAACATCTATTCGCACTTTTAGCTCATTCTCCATGGTATGCAGACGTCGCTAACTATTTGGTTGCAGGAAAGCTCCCGCCATATATGTCTAAATGAGAAAAAAGAAAAATTATTCAGCGAAGTGCCAGGTTTTCTTGGCTAAATGGTCATCTCTTCTACACAGGGCCCGATCTTGAGATCAGGAGATGTGTAAGAGAAGATGAGATCTTTGATATACTGAAAGCTTGTCATGAGGGGCCTTGTGGAGGGCACTTTGCAGATAAAAGAACAGGGCATAAAGCATTGCGGATGGGCTACTACTGGCCGACTCTATTCAGGGATGCTAAAAGGTATGTTCAGTCCTGTGACAGCTGCCAAAGGATGGGCCAACCTAATAAAACAGATCAGATGCCCCTACAGTCCCAACTTGTAGTGGAACCATTTGATAGATGGGCACTGGATTTTGTTGGCCCTATCAATCCTCCCTCCAGACAGAAGGTCTACATTTTGGTCTGTATTGACTATATGACCAAGTGGGTGGAGGCTGTAGCCTTGACCAAGGCTAATGACCAAGCAGTGATTGATTTCCTGTACAGTGAGATCTTTACCCGCTTCGGGGTACCAAAAGAAATAGTTACCGATGGGGGGCAGCAATTCATGTCACACCAATTTGAATCCTTGCTCTGCAAATATCATGTACAGCACTGGGTGTCTTCACCTTACCACCCCCAAGCCAATGGTCAGGTGGAAAGTACCAATAAGGTTATTGAAAACATCCTTACTAAAACAGTTAAGAGCCATCGAAAGGATTGGGCTGACAGGATTTCGGAAGCACTGTGGGCATATCGCATGACTTGGCGCGACACCACAGGTTTCTCCCCATATGATCTAGTGTATGGAAAGAGTGCCATCTTTCCAATTGAGTTTGAGATTAAAACCCCGAAGACAGCCACCGAAATGAATCTGTATGTAACAGAAGCTCAGAAGTGAAGATTGAATCAATTAAATGAATTGGACGAGAAGCGGTTAGCAGCAGTGGACCAGACTTTGTTGCTTCAGCAACAGAGATCCAAGTGGCATGACCGATTTATTAAAAAGAAATTCTTTAGCGAGGGAGACTGGGCATTACTCTATGACTCCAGATTCAAAAGGGATTTTAAAGGTAAATTGCGTACAAGGTGGTTAGGTCCATACTTGGTTGACAGGGTCTTTGACAACGGCACTGTCCGTCTGGTGACCATCGATGACAATCGCATACCCTTACTTGCTAATGGCCACAGACTGCGACTGTATCACAAGCCTATTTCTAAAGATGCATTCATTTCGCAAATCGCCACCGATCCAGAGTATCACCTGACACCAGGGCAGGAACTTCTCTCTGCCTCTGCCAACCCTTGAACTGTAAATCGCACTTTGAATCGCTGTACATAAATAATTTTTTTTTCTCCCTATTGTAGCGTATAATTCTTTATTTTTCTTTTGCATTTGATCTTTTTGGGTGTTGTTATTTTTCAATTTTTTTTTTTTGCAGGGAAGTACCTGGCGAATGACCAGAATGGGCCTGTTGAACGGGTGTCGTCTTCCTCTGCTTCCCTGTGTCGCTTTTTCCCTTTTTCCCAAAAATAAAATTTCCCGGCGGCTGAAACATCTTTCCCAGCGGCTGAAACACATTTCCCGGCAGCTGAAACACATTTCCCGGCGACTGAAACACATTTCTCGGCAGCTGAAACATCTTTCCCGGCGGCTGAAACACATTTCCTGGCGGCTGAAACATCTTTCCCGGCGGCTGAAACACATTTCCCGGCGGCTGAAACATCTTTCCCGGTGGCTGCAACATCTTTGCCGACGGCTGGGACATATTTTCCAAGGGCCGTCGAGCTTTTCCCTGGCAGCCGTGATTTTTCCTGCTACCGCCAATCTTTTTCCTGACACCGTGAATCATTTTTGGCGGCTGTAACATCTTCTTAATCGGCCACAATATCACGTGGGGCAACTGCAATTCCGCTCTATTTAGCAGACATCTCTAGCATTAAAGACTGTTCTCTTGCATCCTGCAGCGGTAACTCCTGTGTTAACGACATAAATTTGCTTCCACTTTCAGATATGGCTTTGATTTATCCCACTCGTGCCAGCCAATTTGGCATAATTCCGACCCCGGCGATGCGATGGTTTTTGTTTCACTGGCGGAAGGCATTTTGGCATCATCCGCGTTATTATGATCAACTTAATGCTTGTGCACGCGCTCGACTTTGCAGCGTCAGCAATCACACATTCCACCATTCTCCGCAGGCTCTCCGACGCACAGTCGCACGAGGTATGGCTTTGATTTTCACGTGATTAAGTGTTGATTTGATTTAATGATATCAGTCGTGCCTTTATATGTAGTATCATTATGGCTTAATTAATCCCTTCCCTCGTGCGATGTAAAATCTCATAACCGCCACCTTCCCCAATTTGGCATAAAAATTTCAAACCTCCCTCTGCGCTGAACTTTCCAAATTTGCCATCTTTTTCTCAACATCTCTGCTCAGCGCTCTGTGCGTCCTCCGCTCTGCCATCTCCATTCTCGGACTCTGTAACTCTGCAACTAAGACTATGGGGCTTCCAGCTCGTCATGAACCTTTGAATACACAGGAACTCAGGACCAATCCTGAGGTTTTTGCCATCTTTCAAGCCGCTGGCTGGATTGATTTTTTTGAGCGACTGGACGGATTTAACTGGGAAGCAGCTCTGCAATTTGCTTTAAACCTCTGAGACACTCACTCCTAGGTATGGGGGCTACAGATAGAAGTCTCCGAAGCAAGTTTTACGAGAGGGGGAGCAAGTTCAATCATCCAGAAGAGGAATTGCCCTACACTCACTACCGTGGCCCTGGGATCAAGTTGCTGTCTTTCTCAAGAAGTACATCACTTGTGAAGGTAGGTACCAGACTGTTTATAATTCTGATCTACCTTTGCTTTCTCATCTCCGACATGGCATTTTATTGAACATCCCATACTATCTACTTCATGATCTGCGCCATATGGCGACGTTTGTCCGAGCTGCTAAACATCCCCATGTTTCGCTCAGCCACCATAGTCTTATAAAATTAATTATTTCAAGAACCCTCGCCCAGCACAATATAACCTGGGATCAATTCATTCCTGCGCACACGGCTCGCTCTCAGGAACCTGCTCCTTTACTTCAGGAGGACTGGAGTCCCTCCACTGTATTTGGGGGGGGGATGATATTGTACCACAAGAAGCACAACATGGGACACAAGCAGAACCATTGGGGGAGGGTATTGATAACAATCTTGGGAAAAACACAGACAACAGGGTAGTTCTGCCATCAGAAGGAGAAATTGGAGTAGCATTGAATGCTGCGACAATTGAACCTGAGGATGGCAGAGCCAAGGCAATTGGAGAACATATTGAACCGGTTACTATTGAATCCTCACCTGAGTGGGGAGGAGGAACCCTAATTGAGGAGGAACGGCCTGAGGAGCAAGAAAACATTCCTTTGACCTCAGCAGTGAATCCTGATATGACAGCTCCTCAAAAGAAAACACCACAAAGGAGAAGAAAGAGACCAATTAATGAACTTATCATAATTTCACCAATAAGAAGAAAAAGAACTAAATCAAATGTAGTAGCAGGGGCAGCCAGAAAAAGATGGGCAACCCTGGAGGGACAGGTTGAGTTCCCGATCCTTGTTCCAAGGCCAATGGATGCTCCACAAAGGCCAGTTGAGGAAGAACCCAGCATTGAAGGACTGTTGGAAGAGAACACATTATTAAAGGAGGAAGGCCAAGTACTTCGAAGGGAGGTGGAGACATGGAAGGAAACCTGCAGAAAACAAGGTGAGAAGAAAATATATACATTGGTGGAGGCTGCAAACCAGCTGGAGGGATCTAACTCTACTGACCCTGACAAGGAGGATGAGCAAGTGATTTGCCCCACCTGTGGAGAAATTTTCAAAAAGAAAGGCCACGAGATCATATTTAGCATAGCACAACAGCCCACATCCACAATGGAAGAACCTGCAGAAAAAGAAGATGCTGCCACACAAGAACTAGCATCTTTGACCATCCTTGCTGAAGCTGCTACCAATCCTGTGACAGAGGAGAAAAAGGATGAAATTAGGAATGATGATGGAAATAAGGATTGCACTGTGAACTCAGAATGCTCCCACGATATAGAGATGATAGAAGCTGAGCCACAAGGGAAAGACATTGATGAACCTGAACAGGGGACTGTAACACAGGAACCAGCAAACCTGGGATTACTTGTCCAGTCGGCTGAGGAAGGGGGAGAAGAATCTGGGATGGAGGACACTCTGGAACCTAATGAAGAGCTTTGCACTGGGACTCCAGAATGTTCCCATGATACAGGGCTTAGAGAAGAATTGCAACCACAGGAGGATGAAGAGGTAATCCAGGATGTTGTAACACAAGAACCAACATCCTTGGGAATTGCAGCAGGGATTTCTGAATTTCAATTAGAAGATGACCTGGGGTTGGATATCATACCCGATACACAGTGGAGTGAGGATGAACAGACAATAGCCTCAGGTGACACTGAGATCCTTGAGGAAGAGCTGTACGATGGGGAAGATATCCAATCTCGGAGGCAAGAGAACAAAGATGTTGCTGCTACACAAGAACCAGCAACACAAGAACTAATGTCAGAAATGCAGGAAGAGAATCCAGAGGATGTTGCTATTACACAAGAACCAGCAACAAAAGCATTGAATTCAGAAATTCAGGTGGAAGGCACTGTTACACAAGAACCAGTGTCCCCAAAAGCAATAGAGGTGGCTGCTGAGGAGAGTCTAATAGAAAGAACCAACAACATAAGAACCAATGTCAGGAATGCAAGAAGAGAACCCAGGGGATGTTGCTGCCACACAAGAACCAGCAACACAAGAATTAAATTTAGAAATGCAGGATGACCAGGGAGAAGACACTGTCACACAAGAACCAGTGTCTCAACAAGCCATGAATACCGCTGTGGAAGGTAATCCAGGGGATGTTGCTGCCACACAAGAACCAACAACTCTCATAGAAAACCTAGATGTGCTCGAGGACACTGTCCCACAAGAACCAATACTTCTCCCTCTCAAAAATTTCATTGATTTAGATTCAGAGCAGGAAGAGCATTATAAAAAGGAGATTTTAAACCTCACAGAAGAAGTCTCAGCCCTGAGGATGGAAGTGATCAAGTGGAAAAGTAAAGTGGAAGAAAACCAGAAAAAGATGATTGTTTTAAGTGAGCATAGAATAATTATTAGAGCATTGGAAGAGCAGGGGGCTGAAGAACGTATGGCCCACAGAGTTCAGATAGAGGAACTGCAGAATAAGATGAGGGAATTGAAAAAGTTTCAAGGCATGCAGAAGGAGAAGGAGCAGATGTATACCCTATCTCGAGAACTCATGGGCACCAGGAAGCCCTCTTCCTCTTATCCAGTGTTTCTCTTCGAGCAGTTTGTCTGGTTTAAATTAAAGGCTATGCAGGAGGGGAGGTCGTTCGAAATCACAACCTCAGAAAATTTTTTGGAGACATTCTTTGGAAGTAATTTTGAGGAGCAGAACTTACTCTGTGAATTATACTTGCACGAGATGGCTTGCCCTTTGGATCGCCACTCAAATCCTGTTCCATTCGCAGGGGATGTTTAGCTGAGAGCCTTTGCCTCTTTTGTGAGCAACCATGTTCAGTGGGAAAGGTCTTTTCAGACCTTTTCCCATAATGAAGCTCATACTAATTTATGGATTCGTAGTGAGCCCCAGAATCCTGGCATTCTTTTGGCATGGTACAAAAGTTTCCTTTCCAGTCCTTCCCAGGTACAACATATCATGAATTTGCAGGAAGAGGTAATCTCCACTTGTACCAATTCCATTTCCAGGCAGTAGTAGGTTGCATTGGAAGGCAGCAAGCATAGATGGCAGGCTGCCTCCTCTGCACTTAGGAACCGGGATCCCTACTGCTTTAAGAATTTTAAACATGCACTCTCTAGAGTCAAGGGTTACGTGGGAAGTATGAAGGAATGTGGAGTTAACTGGCTGGGTTTGAAGTTTAAATTTCCTCTTATTTGGTGGCCAGCAAAACCATATAACATGGATTTTTCCTTGACTAGGGTAGAGGAGCAGAAATGTTGGCAGTACTGGGTTATTCACAGAGGCTTTCTGAAGACAGATGAAGAACCTGAGTTTCCCTACAATTTTTCCTCCCTCCATGAACAGAGCTCAATGCAGGACTCAGACTCCGAATGATGCAGGTTGTTGCATGAGGACATGCAACAGGGTAGTTGGGGGGAGATGTTGAGTCCATAATTGGTCCCTTTTTAACCATCCTTAATCACCTTTTCTGCCTTTGTTTTACACCATTCAGCATGTCAATCAGACCTGTTTTCCTCACCTTACTCCCTAAATTGCCAAGGTAAGACTGATTATTGTTTTATCTCATTAATGCTTATGATTGTGACAATTAAGGCTGTGTATCTCTCAAAATTGTGCTAATATGTTGTGATTTATGAAGATAGCGTGAGATGAGTAGACTGCAGGAAAGCGGAGCTGAACAAGTCTTGAAACAAGGGGCGTTCGTGATTCAAGAGGATCCTCAATCCTTCAATCACCAATTAAGGCACGTGGTTCTTATGCAACCTTCCAGACAAAGCCGTAAAGAGTAGTTGTAACAGAATGTGCTACGATTGGGGGATCTTCAGGATAGCTGCTCGAATATCATGGCGATCTGAGAAGATCGCCACTTCCGGGCCAGTCAACAGCTTTCTCTCATTTTCTATATTTTCACCATGCCACGCTTTGTAACAACCAGTGTTATTCAGGGCGCATGAAGATCAGAGATCTTCATGGTTGCCCTTTGTAATAGGATCGGATGTTATAGTCTGTATGTATAAAAGTGAGAAGCTGTCTCGACCCAGGGGGTGGTTGGATAATAAATAATTCATTCTTGTATTAACAGTGGAAGTAATCTGTAATCATTCCTTCTTTTAATACAAAGAGAAACCGCTGATTTAAGGGAGCTGTACATTGTTCATCCAACGTCTCTGTGTGGAGGCTGGGCCCGCCTTCCGCAGAGACTGCTGAGTTAAAGTAGGAATTCTGAATGCATTGTTGTGTGATGTTTTGCTGATTATATTGCTTGTGTGTGCAGCAGTAGCATGTGTGGATCTGCAGTATTACATTTTCCTGAGATTGATAATTGGTACAGAATAACAGTCGACTGATTAGATAGTTTACTTTATGCAATTCATATAATAGCTGTAAACAGCTCTGTTCATCTCACGGTCTCAGATTGTCATCCCACGAATCCTTGCAATTATTTTACTGTTATAATTGTTGATTTTCATTTCTGCAACTCAATTCCTTAGAATAGCTGAATTCGATCTTCCGCAATTGAATTTCTAGATTACATTCAGTTTATGTTTATGGATTTCAAGAGTGATTAGATTGAATAGGTGAATCATTTGTTTTGGGATATGAATAGGATTTCCTTTTGATCTGCAATCGTTGTTTGAATCTGATTTCATTTCTTGATTGATACATGGTAGGGAGAAATTGAATTTGTAGTGTTTAGAATATTGGTGGGATTATACAGGTTCTGAGGGATGAACATGGTTGTTAGAGGATAGAGTGTTTAATTATAATGATCTGGTGTTTAAGCATAGACTGTGCATTTATCCTTTGGAATAAAAGACTTTCTCGGGTTGACAATAAATCTCGTATGCTCTGTGTGTTGATAATAATTGATCTGCATTTAGGGTGCTCGACAAAAACCACAATTGTAACAACAGTTGTACATGATAGACTCTTGTATTATAGAGATGAGATCACATTATTCTTTTGACATCGTCATGAGCATGGGGATGCCTGCCTCGTCCATATACATGTCACACATTATTTGTATCTCACCCATTGATGGGAACCATATTAATACAAAAACCAAAAGCCACCATGCCCAGCCCAGGAAGCACCACCTCTCCCCAGCAAATACTATGATGTCCATTGGCCATACGATGAGCTCCTACCATCACACATTAGGGGGCAATATGTTAACCCAAAAAATCCCTCAGTTAGCTCTACATGACCTACACCACCCGAAGACATCTATGTATGACCCTCCTTTGACCCCCACACCCTCAAAAGGGCTCAAAAATATGCAAAAGGGCTTAAAAACCCCTAAAAAGAGCCAAAGTAGCTCTCATAGGGGCTAAAACCTCCAAAAAGGGGCTAAAACCCCTCAAAGGAGATTAAAAACCCCAAAGAAGCTAAGAATTGGGTGAAAGGGGTTAAAGCGCTAACCAAGGGCTTAAAACCCTAAAAATATTAAGAAAAAGTATAAATAGAGGGGTGGGGGTCACTCTCAAATCACTTCTCATCTCCCTATCATTATGCTTCCTGCGTGGGTGCCTTGAGACCCTTTTCCTCTCAAGTCATTCACCCTCCATCTCCTCCATTCCTCCATTGAGCCAAAGATCCCATTCCATTTGAGAGGTGCTTCTAAATCTAGGGTATGGTGGCCCATTTCCATCCAGAGAAGGTATAACTTTGTTTTGTTTCTTTTATGTTGTAGTTTTCTGACATAGTTTGTTTGCAGGTTCTTTTCCTAATGTTTTGTTGAAATTTGCTTTCGATTTCTTGCAGCTCTCTCATCTTGTAACAGTTCTTTGCAGGTTTTTTACAGTTAGGCCCTAACCTTGTTTGCACGATTTTATTTCGTTTTCATTCCCTCCTCACAGGAACCCTACCCTTTCGTCCTATAGACAGAAGGGAGCTGTTCTTGCCTGTAGCAAGGATGAAAGCCCTACTACAGAGGGGAAGTGGCACCATGTAGGAAAAGGAGTTTGGCCAGTGGTAGCAATTAACGAAAGTGTGGCAGATCTAGAGCCATGATAGTGTAGAAGATCGAGCCGACAGATTGGTACAGATTGGAAGTTGATGGGAGTTGAATAGTAGGATGGGATGTGACCAAGAGAGATTTGGCTGGTGAATTGAGTGTTGGGAGGCCAAGAAAGCCACCACATTGTCAACAACTGCTAGGAGAAAAGAGGCTACAAATATAAGCAATTTGAGCAACTGGGAAGGCACCATTTAGGGGTGGTAAAGCTCCGAGAAGAGGGCATATTTGTCAAGAAAAATCCATGGAAGGAGTAGGAGTCCCTATGGGCACCCCAAAAACTACCCAGAAAAATCTATGCAAAGGGCTGAAGTACCCAAGAATTTTTGGGCAACCTAGGGGTGTTGTAGATCAACTTGGGAAGGGGCAAAAACAACACAAAAAGGACCTCAAGAAGGAAGATGAAAAAGGTCTGGGAAGTTGAAGATGGAAATCAACTTCAAAGGAAGTTTAGAGCAACATTCTAGAGGGAGTCTAGAGTTTGGATTCGTGTCTAAGAGGGAGTGTGAGGATCATATTAGTAAACCTAGGTGGCATGAGTTGACACTTATGAGTCCAACAGAGGTAGAAGTAGGGTCTTATAGTTCTGAGGAACTAGGCTTTTCCAGTTCATAGGGAGCGATTACAGGAAAAAAATGTGTTTGATCCTAGTTGTTGCTTCTCAGGAAGTACCTTCCTCGCTAATAGGGAGTGTTGGTTTTTGTAGTTTAGCAGATACTTCTATGTTGGGGGTCTAGTAACATAGAAGGAGCCAAGGTGATTTATAGACATACAATGTAAAGGTGAATTTATAACACATCATATAAATGGTTTTAGTTGGCCCATGCTATTGGTCCATAGTATTTGCATGAGTGGGAGATTATAAAACGAGCCTTAGAGAGCCTTAGAGTATGACTTCAGTATCACAGTCATAAGAGAAAATGATATCTTCTGTAGTGGTCAGCATCACAGTTGTAAGTGACAGATTTCCTCTTATAGTGAGTAATCCATATCTCAATTTGAGATCACAACTTTTCTAGGGAGGAGTCACTTCTTTGTTGAATCCAAGGTGGATCTAGGGTTTGTCTATCTACTTTTCAAAGAGGGTCTGGAGCATTTTCCAGGAAGTTAGGTCAAGATACGAAGAGTGTGTCGGGAGGAATACTATGGTTCTATTGTAATATAATCCTGCAATAAGAAGAAGAAAAACATTTGTTGGTTTTCCCCAGAGGACTACGGTTTCTAGGGTATCTCTTGTGTTGTGGTTTTCTTTGTTTATGGTTTGCTTAGACAATGTATTTTCAGTTTTAACGTTCGTTTCTACAATATGGTTATCAATTAGTTGTAACTTAAGTAAACATTAAAGAATTTTTTAATGAAGGGTTTAAGCATAAAATTTCACAGACCCCTTTGAAGCTTTATATGGGTGTCAAAATCCATTGATTAAGGAAATTGTTCTCAACAATTTTAAGGTTCCCACCATAAAATATTATCTAACTATTTCTCATGAAATCTTATGCATCCTAAAACATAATATCTAACAAGCGAGATCAAATCAAGTAACAAGCTGATAAGAGAAGAAGTGATGGAGAATTTGTCGTAGGAGATTGAGTGTTTGTACGACTCCAACCTTACAAGCAGTTATCACTCAAAAACTACAAAAACATAAACTTGTGCCCAAGTTTTATTTCCCTTATCAAATTATAAATCGAGTAGGCCAAGTTGCTTATGCCCTTGATATTCCAAACTAGGGAAGATTATATGATGTTTTTTGTGTGTCTTGTTTAAAGAACAAGTTGGGTCTTACAACTCACATACAAACTAAATTACATCTTTTAGATGAAGAAGGGAAATTCACATTAGTTCTTGAAGGTATCTTAGAAATCATAACCAAAGTTCTTCATTCAAGAAGCGTTAACGAGTATCTTATCAATTGGAAAAATCTACCCGATGATGAGGCTACCTAGGAAAATGAAGAGTTTAGATCAAAGCAATCTTCCTTACCCATGTTCCTTAGACGAAGCATTCTAGGAGGGAATGAATTGTAATATATCTAAATGTATGTTAGTCATTAGTTTAATATTTTAGTTGTTAGATTTCAATAGTCACCTCTATTGAGGAAAAGTTATAACTCGTACACATTATTTATGTTGATTATACATATATATTGGGCATAAGCCCTAATGCACATGTTTTATTGTTTTGTTATGTGATTTTATATCGGGAATAGGACCTGTTGGACAAGGACCATTGCTGTGTACTGGGCATAGGATCCAATGTACTTGATTTATTATTATGTGATTGGGAACAAGCCCTAATATACTGAGTTGATCTTTTTGAGATGTATTGTGTAGAAGACTGATATACCTGATGGATTTCTATGATGTGTTGGACATAAGCCCTGGAACACATTGATTATGAGGCTATGTGTTGAGAGGAAGCTCTGGAGCACATAGGTAACCCCAACAAGTAAAGGATAAAAGTGTTGGGCATAAGCCCTGGAGCATATTGGGTTATGAGGCTATGTGTTGAGTGTATGTACTGGAGCACATAGGTAACCCCAACAAGTAAAGGGTAAAAGAGTTGGGCATAATCCATGGAGCACTCCAACATGATGTTGAGCATAAGCTTTGGAGCATCAGATCTTTGGCCATTGTATCCCTAGGTGTATTGTACAAATGCATCATAGTACTAATGTTGAGCAAAAGGCTATGGAATTGCACTAGTGTAATGTTCGTGTGTTAGTCTTCAACATAATATTTGAATAGCACTAGGGGTTACCTTAATTAAGGGTGTTGATTTGGAAAGACTGTGAATAGCACCAACTTTCATCATACTTATTTAGGTTGATTAATTGAAATCACAATCTATTTCTCATCAATGACTGCAAGATACTTCCATGAATACGAGGTAATCCAACATGCAAGGAAATCTAGGGATACCTATCCTAGTTTACAGACCAAACCCCACATGAGGCCTTTTTAAAAGAATTAAAAAAAACTAAGGAAGCATCGAATAAACAATTATGCTATTTAATGCATGGATAATAAAAGATGAATAAATTGAATAAGTAAGTAAGTATATATATATATATACATAATTATTTTTAATAAATAAAGATAAAATATCTAAGGGAAGTCTACAAACATTTATGAGAATGATATATATATATAAACTAAGTATTTAAATAAGAATTCTTTTCTAAACTCAAGTAGGAACTATTATAAAGTTTCTAGTTATAAAAAATTAATATATATTACATATAAGTCAAACTAAGAGTTATTTTCGAGAAAGTATGGATGTAACTGAAGATAACTAACTGCCCATTTCCAAAGAAAATATATAAAAACAAGAGCCAAGAGAATGCTAGGGGATATGATCATTATTTCTATAGGGACTTAGAGAGAATTTCCAAACCCGGTACTTAGAGGATACAAATCTTAACTCCAAAATACCAACAACCTCATCTTTAAGTGTTCTAGTTTTCTCTTGCATGTTGGTGCCAGATCGGGGGGATCCGATTAAGAACCCGAAACGGTTCCGGGTGAAGGTTGGAGGGAACGTGGTAGTTTTGAGGTCATTCGGTTACCACTCCACAGGTCATAAAAAAAGTATATCCTATTAATTTTTTTTTGAAGTGTGCAGGGTGATCGAGCTATTATAAGTCACACGACTGTAGGTAAGAGGTTTACTCTATATCATATTTTATTTCCACCCTTAAATATGTTTACAGGGTGAGATTTAAAGTGATCAATATTTTTATTGAAAGTTGCTTCATAAATTTAAATAAAATAATTATTTCTGTGGATCCATTAACAAAATTATTTAGTCATGGTACCCTTGGTTTTACTTAAGAGATTTATAGGGATATGATAGTTTTTACAAATGTTTTATAGTTTAATTTAGAATCTAGGATTTATCTCCTATAGAGATTATTATAATTTATTTCCAAACATCATGAATAATGTTGATTTCACATAGAATCCTTAAGCATAGGAATCATATATCTTAGAACACAACAACCATTGAAAACCAAATAATTATTTAACCATTTAAAATAGGACGGATTCTTTTCTAAGCGAAGATCGCTCTAGCAAAGCAAGCTCGTGCTGGAGCTCTGTATTATAAATATAGAATAAACAATTAGCACTATTCACAAATCATCCATGTAGGGTTTATAAACTTAGAAATTGAATAAACTAGTAACAGAGTCTCCTTACGATATTACTCTATTCTATTCTTCATAAGAATAAAAATTGATGACTAACATTTATTTTTACGAGACCCTAAAATCCTCTAAAACTATCATTTAGTAAATGCTTACATGCCAACATTAAAGCAAATAAAGAACCATAGACAAATTGAATCCATTGGAGTTCCAAGTCTACGCTATCAACGTTTCCAGAATTTCAATATGATTCCTTAAAACTATGCATAGTGTTGGCTGTAAGCCTGTTTAAACCTTTAAAAATAAATAGATATTTACATAAACCATTAATAAGCTTAACTAGGGTATCACAATACCCCTCCAACCAAAATTAAAATCCCATAGATCTGCGTTGCCAACCATCGTTTGGAAGGAATGGCCATGCTTCAAAGCGTTGGCATGAATTTTCATAAATACACATTAATCTTGAATAAGAAGACAGAGTTAGAGCTTTACTCGTGTTTCTGTAGAGAAGTGAAACCAACAAAAGGTTTTCCATTCAAACAATAAATACACACAAAAATACCCACAGTTCCATTGCTGGCAATGGCACTGCTAACGCAGAACATCTCCACCATAACAGAAATACCTTGCTCACCAGCAACGCTTTGCCCAGATAAATTTAAAAGTAACAAAATTGAGATAATGATTTTCTGTAAACCAAATCAACTACATTTGCCCAGATATTTTTTTAAACACATAGAGAAAGCATTTAAATCTCAAATCGTTTCACCCCAACAATATTAGCTATGGGAATGTATAGGATACATTCAAAACTTAAAAACGCAGAGGTTATAAAACCATGAATTACTTCATTCATCCAACTAACAAACATTTAAACCAATACAGAACACATAAAAGAGAACAACGATACAACCTTGTATTTCCAGAAATAGGGTTTATATAGGATCGATAGTTCTTCTCCCACGATCAAAATTAAAATTACAAATTACTCAAACACTGAACAAGCTCATAAACACAAAACTCTACGAATTTTCTAGAACATCGTTCCATTTGAAAAGCCATGAAAACCACAAATAGCGCATCCCCAAATCCCATTCGAAATGCAGAATGTCCAACCAAAGGTAAAGGAAAATTGAACATGGGCTTACCCAAGTTTCACTTGATGGTCCTCCCTCCCTCTACCTGAAAACCCTGTTTAAGCGCTGCACTTTCTTGTCAACAAAACCAATCAAGGGTTTAGAACGTGTTGTAGATAAATTAAAAAAAAAATGAATGGAGTATACGCTACAGGGAAGGGGCACATACCTTAGTGAACATGGCGAACTCGTAAACGACACAACTCCATAGTCCACACCTCTGCCAAAAAAAACCCCAACTAGGGAGCTCGCTCCCCTCACTTATTTTATCATACGAAGAGGATTTCAAAAACATGGTATTTTTCCTATATGCCTGGGCCAGCTTGGAAGGAGGACACGAGTGCCTCCACATGTCTTTCATATATGTTTCAACCACCTCCTCTAATATTTAAATCAAATACCCACTCCCTATAGTCATTAGTCCCTCTTTGAATGTGAATACGTATTACACTATGCTTTATAACCTTGGTTTCAAAGGTTAGAAGTTTGTTTGCTTGATCAAGTTACTAGTTTAAAACCATACACTCAGCATAGGGTTGGTACCTAGCACCTGCAAACAATGAGTTCCTCATGTATTAGTTCAGAACAAGCTAAGTAAGCCCAGGTTTATAGGAGACCTTCATACCTTTTTGATGAGTCGTTATTAAATCCAGCCACTCTTTTCCCTTTAGAAGCAGAAGTAAGTTAGCCACGGCATTTTATAGCTTAAACAAGACTAGGTTGTGTGTTGAGTCAAACATCCATTATAAACCAGTATGAAGTAAGTAGACAAGATATAACAATAAACACTAGAACAATATACAAGAAACATCTTTATATAAATAAATGACATAAAATTCATCGCAAGAAAAGTAGGTCACCATGATTTAATCTATGGGAGAAATCCAGAACAAGAATACAAGTATCTTTCCTAATAAGTTTACACAATGCTAAAGTTAATTTTAGATGAACCTTAGATCCTAATAGTTTTATTGATGATACAATTTTTTGTTTTGTTTACGGATTTAAGGGACATTACATTGGTTTAGGGTTTTTGTTGGTTTGTGGGATTTGGCTCTATTATGATTTTATGGAGCTTGTCTATGGTATCCTTGTTGACTTTATTCAGATGACTCTAGTTATGATACTAGTATTTTTGTAGTTGATTAGGATGTTTTCTACTGGTTCGGTTATGTTGGTGAGGATGGTTCTTGGGCCATTGGGAGTGGTAGAAAGGATGTGCTTGGGTGGGGGTCTACAGAGTTTGTCAGGAATTCATTGGAGGTGTCATAATCTGCAGATTTTCCTAGATTTGGTTCATTGTCGGATCATCTTATACACATGGGTGATGGTACCATTGCCAAGGGACTGCACCATTCATTGAGTGCAGAAATAATCGAAGAGTTTCATTAAAGATTATGAATGGTGGGACAGAGAAGTGGTTTGGAGATGGTAAGGTAGTGGAGGGTGAGGTAGGTTCATTTTTTGAGGAAGGTACGAAGAAACCCATTAATTATGCACATGGGGTCATATAGTTGGGTGCAAAAAATAATGAGGAAGTTGGTACTGGTTCTTTTCATGGGAATGATTGTCAAAGTATTCCCATTTTTCATTCATGTTTGTTCAATGATTCTTTGAGAGTTGAGGTTGTGGGTTTGTAGAAGGTGGTGGAGGGATCAGATGTTTCTAAAGGTTGTATAAATGGTGGATGTAAGGCTTAGTAGGCAGTCTTGGATGAATTTTTTGTGAGAGTTTCGGGGAGCCCTACTTAAGGTCCCATTGTTGGTGTGAAGAAGAGGAATAAAGTGTTAAAATCCGAAGGCTCTGGTAAGGAATTAGTGGTTGGAAGAGACATTTGGGTGATGCAGACCCCTAAATTCTCTTCTAGAGTTCTTATTGGGTGGTTCTATGGATGATGACTTTCGAAAACCATTATAGAGTGTTGGGTAGAAGAATCATGATTTAAGGTCATTAGTTCTTCTCCTGATATTATTGGAATTCCATGTGGTTGGTTACAGTTTGAATTTAAGTCGGTGGAGAATGTTGAAGCTATATTGCATAGAGCCTGGTTATGCAGGAAATTCCCTTTGTCTCTTAAACCCTAACATCCCTTATTTGATCATAGGAAGGACACCTTGGATTCTTTCCCCATTTGGGTGAAATTGCCCTTCCTACCTCTTGAATTTTGGTTAGAGGAAGGATTTAATGCTATTGGGGATGTTATTGGAAAATTTGTTGTGGTGGATGTTGATTTATTCAAGACTCAAAGAAGGTCGATGGCTAGAATCTTGGTGGAAGTGGACGTTAGTTAAGGTCTATTTGAATCTATTGATCTGGTTTTTAATGAGTACATCTTTCCACGACCTTTGGAATACCTGAATGTTCCTTTCAGGTGCATTCGTTGTCATTTTTATAGGCACATAATGGTTGATTGCAATCTACAATTTGTGAAGAAAATATGGAAGCGTAAAGAAGTGCCCAAGAGGGATGAAAGTAATTCACAGTACCTAAAAGTGGATGGAAATGACGAACCCTTTCGATCTCCACCGATGAAAAAAGAGGAGTCGACTGAGATTATCAAGGACGTTGTCCTTCCTTCTTATTTGGTTGTGGGGGTAGAGAAAGTGCTCATTTTTTCTAACCTTATGGAGGGGTTTGAGATTTCTTGCAATCAAATGACGAAGACCGTGAATCTTAGGGAAGATAGTGGTAAGCTAGTTTAGAAGAAAGCTAGGACTTTGGAGGTTATTGAATATGTCATGGGATTTGCATGCAAGGAGGAAGGATAGTTCGAGGGTTGCTGATCTTCAGGTAGAAGATAATAAGGTTCTATTTTTTGTGACTCCCTCAGGGGATGTGTTAGTGGATTGAGCCTTCAATGATCTGACTTAGGTCGCTTTTAGATAAAGCATATAGTTACTCTACTAGTGGTAGTAGGGGGTCTTACTTTTTGCGCTATTGTGTTAGAAGTGGAGTAATCATTGAAGGCTTATAAATGACGTGTCCTTCGACCTCTGTAGGGAAATCCGGGAGGAAATCCAAAAATGCACCATGTTAAGGAGAAGGAAAAGCATGAATATCTCAAGGTCGTTGGTTACAATTATCAAGGGTACTTAGAGCAATAAACCCCAAGAGGGTGGTTCTTAATGAAGGGTATTTCCATCAGTGTTTGTGGCATTGGAGGGTGCGCTAGGCCGCTAGATCTCATGCATTTGGTAGATTTAGAGAAATATGATTTTTTGTTGTTACGAGAAACTATGGAAATTGGAGTGAAGATTGTTAGTTGATTAGAGAAGTTGTTTCCTTAATTTTTTTCTTTTCTCTGGATGTTAGAGGTCACTCTAGGGGCTTCTTCTAACCTACAGGTTCTTAATTTTTTTGGTGGGAAATCGACCTTGGTGGTCGAAGTTCATAGCCTAGAGTTAGACCCGACCTTTTTGGTGCTCAATAAATATGGCGCGTATGTGAAAAAATTGGAGTTTTGGTATTCTATTTTGGAGAACCATTGTTACAAGGCCAACTCATTGATTGTGGGAGGTGACTTGAATTTCACGCTCTCTGTGGATGAGGCTTAGGTTCTCACTGCCTTGTTGCAGCTGGGGATATTAATGAGATCTTTCCATTGCATGGATGTATTGATGTTAATCCTATCGAGATTAATCTAGCTTGGTCCAACAAGTGTGCTGGTGATCAAGGTATTTACAAAAGACTTGATAGGTTTTTTATGAATGTTCCCTTATTTGAATATAGTGATGTGTCCAGATCTTGGGTTGGGTCTTGTATGTTCTCTTATCATTTTCCTATCATCTTGGAAATTAGAGCCTCCATGGATAAGTCAGGAGCTCACTTTAAGTATAACTCCACATGGTTTGATTTAGATTGATTTTTCTCCCTTGTGGAATCCTCTTGGGTTCACTTTCAAGCTGGTCATGGGCGGGCTTCTAGTTAGTTTGTTGTGAATCTTAAGGCTCTTAAGAAAAAATTAAGGGAATGGAATGTTTCTTGTTGAAAGGTTCGTGAGGTCAGATTGTTAGATGTGGAACTAGAATGGGAGATGCTCTATAACTCTGATGCTCTTGTGTTCGTTGTTGATAATCGAAAGGATGAAATCGCTCTTTTGGAAAAGAGAAATTGAAGTTGTTGGAAGACTTTGAGAAGGAATGACATTTAAAAAGTAGGGCTCTTTGGTTGGAGGTGAGGGATCAGAACACCAAGTTCTTTCAAAAGAGGGTGGCTCATCATATGAATGTTAAACGTTCAAGATCATTTGGGGAATCAAGCGAGGGGTTTTACGGATTTGACAGCAGAGGTGATCTCTCTTTTTTATAGGCTATAATTTGATGCAGCATAGTCTGATATGTTGGGAATGATTTAGATTATCCAAAAAATTTCTAGAATGTTGAATGAGGAGGAGAGTGGAGATTTATTTATAGCGGTTTCCTTGAAGGAAATTTTCAAGGCCCTAAAGTGTTTTTGCAGAGACAAGAGTTCGGGGCTGGATGGGTGGCTGCAAGAATTTTTCGTGCATTTTTTTGAGCTGATATGCAATGATCTCCTCAGTGTTGTAGAAGAGGTACGTCTATCTGGAGTAGTCCCTGAATCTCTCAATACTACTTTTCTTTCTTTAATCCCTAAGAAGGACAAGCCTATCACCTTCGCTAACTTTGGGCCTATCTCCCTCTATAATGGGGTGTATAAAATCATGGTGAAATTTTTGGTTATTCGTATCAAGCCCTTTATTTCTGAATATACGTCTATGGAGTAGTTTTGTTTTTTCAAGGGTCGCCCCCTCATTTGCGAGGCGGTGGATGGAGCGCAAGAAGGAATTCATTCTATAAAAACTAATGATATGCAAATGGCGGCCATAAAACTTGACTTATTGAAAGCTTCTGATGAAGATTCATGGCTCCTTTTAAAATTGGTGCTACTTCACATTGGGTTCAATCTAGAACTCACTAACTAGATCATGAGGTGTGTGACTTCCCTAGTCTTCACGGTTTTGATCAATGGTTCAGGTTCCTCCTTCTTCAAGGATTCCATAGGGCTTCGTTAGGGTTGTTCTCTTTCGCCGTATTTGTTATTGTTGTTGGTAGAAGGTTTGAGCAAATCCATCATTTTTTAACATAATCGACACACCATAAGGGTTGTTCCATTCAATGGCAAGGAGTATCTGACCCATATGATGTTCATGGATGATATAGTTTTGTTATGTAAACAAGTTGACTTTGAGTGCAAGAGATTAATATCGGTGTTGGATTGATTCTGTAAGGCTACTGGTATGGAGATTAATGTTGAGAACTCGACTTTGTATATTCTTAATAAATATGAGGAGTCTTGTGCCTTCTGGAATAATATCTTCCCATATGTCTTTCAAACTATGGAGGATGGTATCCCATATTTAGTATTCAATCTAAAGTCCAATACTTATGGTAAAAAGGACTAGATTTGGATTGAAGATAATATTGTTGGAAGAATCAATTCTTGGTGCAACTGATGGTTATATAAGGGGGGTAGGATGGTTTTAGTTTAATATGTGTTCGAGGCCATTCTGATATATTGGAACCTCTTGCCAATATTTGCTTTAATTTTCTCTGGAGGAATGATAAGGAAGGTAAGTCTCTCCATCTTATTAGTTGGTGTGCTTTGGCTTCCCCTAAAATTCTGGGGGTTTGGGGGCTCAAAAACATATTCATGTTTAATAAAACACTGGCTACGCTACATAATATAAGAAAGATGTGCTTTAATTTTGTTTGGAGGAATGAATTGGAAGATAAGTCAGTTGGAGTGCTTTGGCTGCCCCTAAAAGTATGGGGGGTTGGGGGCTCTAAAACATATTCACTTTTAATAAAGCACTGGCTGTAAAATATTTATGGAATTTTTTGAAGATGGACAGTTTATGGAAGAGGATTTTGATTGCTAAATATATTGCGCATGATTTGGTTTTGGACTGGATCCATCGAAGGGATAAGAGGGTTAAGGGTTGCTCCAATTAGTGGAAGGCCATCTCCAATGCATTCCCAGTCATTTGAATCCATTTGGCTTGGAAGGTTGGGAATGGGAGGTGTTTGACCTAGGTCTATTTTCCGTATTTGTTAGGATACTTTTTCATTTTAAATATTTTTAGCCTTGGGATTTTATTTTATTTTCTTTTACCCTAAAAGAATTTGGTTTGTTTTGATTTCATATTTTTAATATTCTAGGTATTTACAACATTTTAGATCTTAACCTATGCTCCTATAGGATGTTTCGAGTCTATTCATAAGTTTTCTAAGGTTTCAAAGTATTCCATATGTATCTCATATGGGTTGGCAGCACATGAAATTTACTCAAAATACATGTATGCTGCTAGCTTGTCGAGGTTGGGTTATGTGCAGGAGTAATCATGAAAGAAAAACAGAGTATATGCTTCATCTAGTTCATACATTGAAGGAAACATCCTTCTGTTATCCTCAAATTCTTTCTGTTTGGAAATAATGGGAAAACATATTTTGAATACCTGCCTGTGGTCAATGAGGATGCGGCAACATTTTATTCTACTCATAAAACTTAAATGAACAACAAGTATATGCTCTTGAGGGTGCACAGATCATTCAAATTTTTGTAGGTTCTAGACACTTCATTGCAATAAAAGAGGGAGTAATTATCTAAGGATTGGGGTAAAAAAGATAACATAATCTATTTGTCTTGGTTTGCAGTTTCAACAACAATTATTACAACCTGCACTATGACCAGCATTTTCCAGTACAGTGCTAGTGATCACATGCTGCGTTTTTTTAGTAACCTTGTGAAAACTCATTTTTCTCAGCCTTGGAGAGGCCATTTGACATGCTTAAATACTCTATTGATAACTATACTTCTTAATATTTCCAATGGTACTTTGATATATGCATTTGGAGCTCAGAAAGGCAGTCAAAAGTTCCCCGCAAGATGAGGCTGCGTTTTCAGAAATGTGGCATTTTTACTGTGTTGAGTCATCATTTTCAAATGATGATTCTAAGCTACTGGAGAATCATGTTGAGAAACGGGAGGAGGTTTTTGTTCTCAAAATATCATAGAAAAATAAACTCTCTCAAGTTTGCTACAGGTATCACATATTGGGAGAATAAAATCCATCTCTGAGACCTAATTTTCGGATCTTAGAACTTCCCTGTTTGACACATGTTTTTGAAATGCAGATATCGGGAAACTGAAAATGAATCTCAAGGAACTAAGAGAGGTTTTTTCTCACATAAAAAATATATGCAATAAACACTTCTGGTTTATACACAGGTGTCACATATTTGGAGAACTGAATCCATCTCTGAGCCCCATTTTTTAGCAGTCTGGCTCAATTTTTGTGGCAGGTAGTTTCAGAAATTGATTGTAACTGATTGTTATATTTGGGATTTGGGAGGATTTTGACCTCACCATCTATATAATGCATATTGTAACATTTTGATAGGGGGGATAACACATGGGAGTCGATTTACTGGGGAGATCGTGCATACATTCAATGGTTACTTCTGTAAGAACTTCTTTTGCTTTTTGATGACATTAATATACTATATGGAGCTAGGCCTTTGATCTATTTTGTTTTAATGTTCTTTTGTTCAGTATGAACTCTTAATGCAGTGAATGTGATGTAGATGTTTTCTATATTTCATTTCATGTATGTATGTGAATGTTAAATACCTATTGATATTTGAAAAGTGTTTTCAAAGACCGGTACTTTTATATATATGCTACAGATATGAACTATTTTTTTATTGTTTGCAATTATATATATATTGAAAGCTTATCTCCTGTACTTTAATGCTTTGTCATCCATTACTGCAAGATTCTTGTCTTTTACATTTGTATTTTTGAATTTTTCAGATATTGTGTCTTTGCCTTGTTATCCTTACCTATTTGATTTACATTGTTATCGAAACAAAACCTATAAAAACAATATTTTATTTGAGGTGCCTGAACACTGCTGACCCCGTAGTTTAGGTAGCAGACTTTAGGGAAAACAGGAGGTCAGTTAGACTAGGGAGAGATGTTGTGTTGGGACTCCCCAATGAGTGCCTTCTTCCACATGGGCTCATTGATGATCTTCAGAGCAGGGGTATTGTGACTCTTCATTGTGCCGAGAGGCGCTCTACAGCCCAGTATGGGGGAGATCTTGTAACGTAATGTTCCGTAACGTTCCTCATGTAAATGACGGCTATAAATTTTATGAGGGAGATGTTGTAATGTTATGTAATGTTCCTCATGTAAATGTCGGCTATAAATATTTACTTCTATTTACTTATGCTTTCCGATTATGAGGTAGATGTTTTAAAGTTATGTGAGGTTCCTCATGTAAATGTAGGCTATAAATATTTACTTCTATTTACTTTTGATTTTAGATTATGAGGGAGATGCTCTAACTTTATGTAACATTCCTCATGTAAATGTAGGCTATAAATATTTACTTCTATTTACTTATGATGTATATTTAATTAAAAGTAAATATTTTTTCAGGCCCATTAAAATTAAAATTAAAACCTATGGAACAGATCTTGTAAAATTATGTAATATCACTGATCAAAGAGAGATCAAATAAGAGTTAAGATTGAGAGATCAAATAAGAGTTAAGATTGACTAAGAAAATTTTATATCCACCCATGGGATGTTTCCATCCTCCATGTTGATGATATAACTGTCTCACAAATTGCAATGGCTGCCCACTTTCTCGATATGAATCTTTCCCATACAGTTGCCAACTCAATTGATGGTGGAAACAATTGTCTATTGCTAATGGTGGTTGACATAAAATAAACAATATTAATGTAGTTAAAGCACAACTAAATTGTCCTTACAACATTATTAAAATTTACACACAAATTTCACATTGCGTAGTGTAGGCATGGCGAGTCATTATAAAGTCGGCCTACTTCTTTCTTTTGGGCTTCATGGGACATCTTGGAATCTTGCTGATCACTTTGTCATAGAAGGTACTATAATGTTTCTAAATTTCCTCACCTGCCCTGACCGCAATCAAATCCATCATGTCTTGGTATTTAATGTAAAGGATTGGTTTAACGTAAAGGATTGGAACCGTGTGACCAGCAACAAACACTGTCACAAAAACCCAATAAAAAACAATTGAATATTAATCACATGTTTGTTGGTTGCTGCTCATCCAAATCAAGCAGAGGTGGAATTGAATTTTCTTACCCAAGTAAACCAGAGTGGAAAAATTACACCAACGGTTGATGATGGCGGAATTGAATTTTTTAAATCAACGTTTTCTGTAAAATTGTCTTAATATTTGGCATAAAAAAATTAAGGAAAAACCAAGTAAACTGTTTTAAATCAACGTTTCGGTAAAAACAAAATTAAGAAAAAATGGAGGCATGGTATTTCAAGATTTTAATTAAGGAAAATCCAACATGTTCAAGATTATAATTCAGGCAAATTAAATGTAAATCAGGCAAAGAAAAAGATATTACCAACATTTATCATGGTGGAGATACCACCCAGTGAGCAAATTTGCAAAGGAACAATCGCCTCCTTAAAGAACAAAAGAAAAAAATATCTTTACTAATTATGGTAAAGATAAACCCTAGCCCTAAAATAATTAATTTGCATTTCTTTTATAATTATACTGAGTTTCATAGTTTTCTGAATATTAAATTACTATTTACTAAATAGTGTTTTCCTCTCATTTTAGCTTTAGCTTTATCATAATTAATTATCTTTGAGCTAACTTAACTTAGTTATTTTAACTTAAATCATCAATTTAACTTAGCTAGTATTTATTCCTACCCAGTTCGTCCCTATAAAAATTACAAATGTCCAAATGATTAATCGAAGCAATTTAATATACCTAAACTTTTTAACTATGAAATCAACTCATTGGCTTAGTCATATATATATATATATATATATATATATATATATATATATATATAATCAATTATATTTATTCTACCATCTTATATTTAATTATACTTATTTATAACTATTTATTTAATTGTACATGGTTTAGGAGGTGGTTGCAAATGGTTTTAAGACCATGTGTAAGACCTCCTAAACAACCCATGGTTTTAGGAGGGCCTTGCACATGGTTTTAAAACCATGTATGGGGGAGATGTTGTAATGTTCTTTCCTAACAAAATAAAAATTAATATAAAATTTTATATGCTTACCATAAATAGTATTAAATAGTAATAATAAAAATATTATATGTCGACCTTAAATAAAAAGATGTGTCTTTTGGTCTGAATCACACAAAAAATGATAGTTGAGTGCAATACTTAAGAAGAGGTTTACACCTCCAAAGATTTGATCCCTCTTGGCGCTTGATAGAGCCAAGTATTTGGATCTATGCTGGTAGAATTACCAAACATGGCATTGATAATGTTTGGCGGAAGGATTGGTTGTTGATGAAGGAGCTTGGAACGACTAGGGATTGGAAGGATAACTAGAAATCCTATGTGGATTCGTTGGTTAGTGGACATGTTCAAATCAGTAGCGAGGAGGATGATATTCGATAGAGTTATAATGATACAGGTGGGTCGTGTTCTACAAAATTAGGGTATGAGTCTCTATTTCTAGTTGTTCTCATAATCAAGTGGTGGTGGAAGGGTATCTGGAAGATCAAAGGGTCACCTAAGGGAATTCTACATTTCTAGATTATGCTTAATAATCATGTTTTAACTTGGGATATAATTTAAAGCTATAAATTTCATGGTCCAGGGATATGCCCTCTATGCAACACTGTAGAGGAATTGACCATTCATCTCTTTGTATTGTGTAAATTTTCCAAGGAAGTTTGGAAGGACGTGGGTAGGCTGTTTGGTTGTCCTGTTTCGTGGGACGATGTTTCGGTGGAGTTATTCTTTAGTGCATTCTTTCAAAAATAAAGAGACGTCGAATTCTAGTTGTCTTCCTATTTTGGTCTCTTGGGGAATATGGTTAGCTTAGAATGTTGTTGTTTTCAGTGACAAGAACACTTCTACCTTTCATGCAGTATCTCATTCTTTGGCACTATTTTCATTTTATAAGTATGTTAATAAGTCTCGCCTGTGAGGGGTATATTTCTACCTGTCATCGAGGTAGGAAGGTCTTGGGACTATTTTGATTGTGCCAATCAGGATTAGAACATGACTAACAAATTTGGGTTCATGATCTACCTGAAAAAAAAAATAAAAAAATTTAATGGTGTAGGTGGTTTGGGATCAGGGATGAACAACTTGGCAGAATTTAAAACACTTTACTTTCTTATGAAAGTGGATTTCAAGATGTTTGCTCTTAATTTGCATATATTTGGTGATTCAGACTTGGTGGTTAAATGTCTTCAAGGTCAGGTTGTGGTCTCACATGTTGGTTTGATCTACCTGGTGGAGCATTTGCAAGAGGTTCGTGGTTTATTTCAGTCTCTTTCATTTCAACATGTTAGAAGGAAATTTAATTCGAAAGTTGATGCTGTATCTAAGTAGGGTTTTTGTTACATCCAGGTGCTCTTCATTTGGAATAATTTCAAGGGGGGCCTGCAATAATTTGTAGATTCTCCCATTTTTCAGAATTATGATCATAGTTTCCTTTTATGTTTTGGATTCTAGATATGATCTAGAACTTTCCTGTTTACTGGCTGAAAATTTTTGCAGACTACATAGTGATATTATATTTTGATAACCTCTTGTCGTTTGGCACTAAAGAATGTTTTTTTGTTTAAACTTAATGAAAATATGCTTTTTTTCTTGTAAAAAAATAAATATTTGATATTTAATATTATTTGTGTTATTATAATTGCCATGATGTTTGAATAATGTGATATTATGCTTATGGGGTGAAGATATATGTTTATGATTGTTGCATTATGTATAAGCAATATATTGGTCACTTGTATTTGTTGGGTCCCTTGTATATGGTGTGTATCATAAGACATGTCAATGTTAACATTACGCTTTGTCTATCATGGTAAGGGATGGCGAATTCCGTCTTTTTTTTGGTAGTGTTAGCATAAGCTAGTGGGAAGGGAGTCGATGTTATGTCTCATATTAGTTCCCTCCCATATTCATATGATATGATCCTTAGTTAATTTTTTCATTTTTTTTTTCACTTGTTGGATCAATTCTTTATCAATTTTGTAGTCACTTGTGGTTTGAAGCTTCAAGTATGTAGTTATAGTGGATCTTCAAGAAGCAATCAACAATGAAGATTTGAGGCTCTAGTTATAGTGGATTTTCGAGAAGCAATCAACAAGGTTCATTTCATAGTTTATATTTCATGGAAATCACACAGTCTTAAAGCTATGTTGTTTGTCTATATGCCATCACCATGTTCCTTTCAAATCAAATGTATGCATATGCTGCTTAAACACAGTAAGGCACTAACACCATCACATGATTCATGACTTGGACACTAGTTCCCATCCGTTTAATCCATGTGATTACATGGTTATCTTTATGCTTCTATGCGTACTCTGTGCTCTTTCTCATGGATGTATAGTTTGCATTGTTACTGAGGGTGTAAGCTAAAAATTGGATGATTTGCATCCACTTTCCAATGAATTTTCAAGCAAAAATCCGGCTAAAATGGTTGGAACTGTTATTTTAGGTTGTTATAATTGCACAATAGGGGTGCCCAAGGGTAATTGAGGGGCGTTGAATCCATTTATGCAAACAAAAATGAAATTCCAACAATGAAAAATCGTGATTTCAACAAAAAATTTATTGTGAGATTCCAACAAATGTTGTTGGAAGAGTGCAATTCGTCTAACGATTATCTTACTCCATTACCGAGTGCTCTTTTGAATGATTTTTTTAGACTTTCAGGCTTCCATGTTGTGCATCCCTATTGTTTTTTGCTTTCAATTTTTCCTGTACATATGTGTTTGATGCATGGTCTTTTACATGTGTGGTTTAGTAGTCACATTTAAGTACAATAGTTTTTTGTTATACTTGTGCGGGTTTCCTTTTTGAATTCTAAAGTCCATCCTTGTGCTTGTGTTCCACCAATATATATTTTTTTGTGACTTCTACAACCCACTTTTCTAGTTGTGTGAGGGTTTCTTTTTGTGCATGTGTGCATAACCTTCACCCTATGTATCTCTATCTTATGAATTATGTTTTACTCTAGTGCTTAATATTTTAATGCCATACCATGTGCATGTAACCTTCATTGAAATAAGATATTATGTTCAATATACATTCATCTTCCTTATGGCGTTGATTGAGTTTATTTGATGGATACATCTTATGGGAAAAAAACTGGTAACATGGATGACCTTGCTGTATTCATCAGTGCATCAGAGTATCTATGAGTCTTTTGTAGGTACAACATTAGTTAAATCCATAGAATGATGTTATTGCATTTATTATGACAATTTTCTTTATGAATTAATTCAAAGTGAAAGATTAGTTACTATTACTATTCATTCCATTAACAAAGGTAGAATGGAATCTATAAAAAAAGGTTTGTTTTTGCTTTGTTTTTTACTCCTCTAGACACCCCATTCAGGGATGAACAACTTGGCAGAATTTAAAACACTTTACTTTCTTATGAAAGTGGATTTCAAGATGTTTGCTCTTAATTTGCATATATTTGGTGATTCAGACTTGGTGGTTAAATGTCTTCAAGGTCAGGTTGTGGTCTCACATGTTGGTTTGATCTACCTGGTGGAGCATTTGCAAGAGGTTCGTGGTTTATTTCAGTCTCTTTCATTTCAACATGTTAGAAGGAAATTTAATTCGAAAGTTGATGCTGTATCTAAGTAGGGTTTTTGTTACATCCAGGTGCTCTTCATTTGGAATAATTTCAAGGGGGGCCTGCAATGAATTTGTAGATTCTCCCATTTTCAGAATTATGATCATAGTTTCCTTTTATGTTTTGGATTCTAGATATGATCTAGAACTTTCCTGTTTACTGGCTGAAAATTTTTGTAGACTACATAGTGATATTATATTTTGATAACCTCTTGTCGTTTGGCACTAAAGAATGTTTTTTTGTTTAAACTTAATGAAAATATGCTTTTTTTTTCTTGTAAAAAAATAAATATTTGATATTTAATATTATTTGTGTTATTATAATTGCCATGATGTTTGAATAATGTGATATTATGCTTATGGGGTGAAGATATATGTTTATGATTGTTGCATTATGTATAAGCAATATATTGGTCACTTGTATTTGTTGGGTCCCTTGTATATGGTGTGTATCATAAGACATGTCAATGTTAACATTACGCTTTGTCTATCATGGTAAGGGATGGCGAATTCCGTCTTTTTTTTGGGAGTGTTAGCATAAGCTAGTGGGAAGGGAGTCGATGTTATGTCTCATATTAGTTCCCTCCCATCTTCATATGATATGATCCTTAGTTAATTTTTTCATTTTTTTTTTTCACTTGTTGGATCAATTCTTTATCAATTTTGTAGTCACTTGTGGTTTGAAGCTTCAAGTATGTAGTTATAGTGGATCTTCAAGAAGCAATCAACAATGAAGATTTGAGGCTCTAGTTATAGTGGATTTTCGAGAAGCAATCAACAAGGTTCATTTCATAGTTTATATTTCATGGAAATCACACAGTCTTAAAGCTATGTTGTTTGTCTATATGCCATCACCATGTTCCTTTCAAATCAAATGTATGCATATGCTGCTTAAACACAGTAAGGCACTAACACCATCACATGATTCATGGCTTGGACACTAGTTCCCATCCGTTTAATCCATGTGATTACATGGTTATCTTTATGCTTCTATGCGTACTCTGTGCTCTTTCTCATGGATGTATAGTTTGCATTGTTACTGAGAGTGTAAGCTAAAAATTGGATGATTTGCATCCACTTTCCAATGAATTTTCAAGCAAAAATCCGGCTAAAATGGTTGGAACTGTTATTTTAGGTTGTTATAATTGCACAATAGGGGTGCCCAAGGGTAATTGAGGGGCGTTGAATACATTTATGCAAACAAAAATGAAATTCCAACAATGAAAAATCATGATTTCAACAAAAAATTTATTGTGAGATTCCAACAAATGTTGTTGGAAGAGTGCAATTCGTCTAACGATTATCTTACTCCATTACCGAGTGCTCTTTTGAATGATTTTTTTAGACTTTCAGGATTCCATGTTGTGCATCCCTATTGTTTTTTGCTTTCAATTTTTCCTGTACATATGTGTTTGATGCATGGTCTTTTACATGTGTGGTTTAGTAGTCACATTTAAGTACAATAGTTTTTTGTTATACTTGTGCGGGTTTCCTTTTTGAATTCTAAAGTCCATCCTTGTGCTTGTGTTCCACCAATATATATTTTTTTGTGACTTCTACAACCCACTTTTCTAGTTGTGTGAGGGTTTCTTTTTGTGCATGTGTGCATAACCTTCACCCTATGTATCTCTATCTTATGAATTATGTTTTACTCTAGTGCTTAATATTTTAATGCCATACCATGTGCATGTAACCTTCATTGAAATAAGATATTATGTTCAATATACATTCATCTTCCTTATGGCGTTGATTGAGTTTATTTGATGGATACATCTTATGGGAAAAAAACTGGTAACATGGATGACCTTGCTGTATTCATCAGTGCATCAAAGTATCTATGAGTCTTTTGTAGGTACAACATTAGTTAAATCCATAGAATGATGTTATTGCATTTATTATGACAATTTGCTTTATGAATTAATTCAAAGTGAAAGATTAGTTACTATTACTATTCATTCCATTAACAAAGGTAGAATGGAATCTATAAAAAAAGGTTTGTTTTTGCTTTGTTTTTTACTCCTCTAGACACCCCATTTTAATTAAACAATAGACTTTAAAAAATGATTTTTTAAAAGCATATGGGAGTGTTTTTTGAGAAACATGGTTGTATGGGTGAGATTCATGCTGGAAACATGTTTCTGTATGGGATAAACTTTTTCACTAGTAGTACAAAATGAGAGAGAAGTGACTAGGCAAATAAAAAAGTTAGTCACCACAATTTTTCAAGGGATAAACGACCAAAATTGAGCAATTTTTAGTGATCCAACTAAAAACAACTAAGATAAATGACTAATTTAGCCACATGATAGAATATACAACTAGATAACAAGTGACTAAAATAAAAATGACTAACGTAAATGACTAATTTAGTCACATGAATACAAATATGACTAGCTAACAACAACTAATAATATCAATTAGTCATTTATGTTAATCATATTTAGTTTTGTTAGCATCATTTTGTTTAGCTCGTCACATAGATTGTCCCCATATTTTGCCTAACCTAAACCGCTTTCATTTGACCTGTGCGACACTTAGTTGAGTTGATGTATTTGTAACTTCAGAATGTATTCACTTGTATATTTTATGTATTATACCCTGATGTTCCTATCGGGAAGTATTTCTAATGTAATTGAGTCATGTCATACCCCGATGTTCCTATCGAGAGAATCAATAATGTAAAAAAGTCATGTAAAGTCATAGAGGGTAACCCTCCTTATTGTTCAAGGGTTAAAGTCTCCACAGTTTCGGGGCACTATGGTTATTAGACTCTCCTAGAGAAGTCGGCCCTGGTAAATTATTTTCAAGTCAGGAATTAGTATAAATAGAGAGTGAGCCTCTCTATTTATCACACAGTCACTCACACTTAGTTGTAGCACATGAGTGAGAGAGAAGGAGATGGGATAAGAGAGAGAATAATTGTCACAGATCATCTTACTGTCTTTGGGTTTTACTGCTGCTATTAGTGCCTATTCTATCTCTGAGGAAGTTGCGGGGTTTTCTCCTTTATGGTTTCCCCGAGGAAAATCTTTGTGTCTAAAGTCTCTTGTGTTTGATTGCTGTGCATGTTATTCTCTCATATAAGATCCTAAGATAATACTGTCAAATTGATGGAAACCAACATGGTATCAGAGCTAACCTAAGAAGAAGACACTGTACAGCTGCAGAAGCTAGGGCTTCTTACTTTTTGGGTCTCTCTCCACAATTCATCAGCAAAAGGATGTTAGGATGAACCTCCATTGAAGGGCGCATATTTCTGTCAAAGCAGAATATGATTCTGATCTTTTTCAATTTTTTGACCTACCACTGCATTGGGAAATTAGGGCTTTTCACTGAAGAGGAATTTTTGAGTGAGCCTAGGCTAGGATTGCTCTCCTCCTCAAAATTGAAGTTTAGAGACAAGAATTAAGGTTTTTGGTTGGGTAGAACTCCGAGAAAGTCAAACCCTAATTTTCCCTGTAACCAGAAAACTAGCACTGCAGAAGATTAACTCCAGATCCAGTTTTCAGCTTCTCTGGTAAGATCTAAATCTTTTGTATTTCCATTTGAGGTTCCCAGTTAAGATGTCTCATCACACCAAGCTTGATGAAAAGATTAAGGGAGCTGATAAATTTCAAGCTTGGAAGTATAGGATCTCCCTGGTTCTGGAAGAAAATGAGTTGGATTCTTACATCAATGAAGGGGTTCCATTTCTAGAGGGAGATGAGGGTAAGGCCTTACACAAAAATAAATTAGTCATGACTAAGAGGATTATTGCTGATTCAATCAAGGATCAACTCATACCACAGGTGCCCTCCCTAAAGACACCTAAAGCAATGTTTGATTCCCTGACCAAACTATTTGAAGGAAAGAACATAAATTGGAAGATGACTTTGAGGAACCAGTTGAATAATGTGAAGATCCAAAATGCGGAGACTATACAGTCATACTTCACAAGGGTCTCTCAGATCAAAGAACAACTTGAAGTAGTGGATGAAGAAGTGGAGAATGCAGAGATTGTGATGACCACCTTGAATGGTCTCCCTAGATCATGGGACTCCTTCATTCAAGGGATTTGTGCTAGAAGAAATCTAGCCACCTTTAGTAGACTGTGGGAATAATTCTCACAAGAAGAAGCTCGGATAGTAGCCCGAGAAGAAAAGATGGGAAGTGAAGATCAAGCTCTCACAGTACACTCCAAGAAAAGCAGAAGGGACTATCATCATTCCAAAGGTAAGCATTTTAAATCTAGAAAATATAACAAGGATATATCTAAATACAAATGCTTTACATGTGATGAAAGAGGAAACTTTGCAAGAGATTGTCCCAAGAATAAGAATAGCTCTCACAAGAATAGAGGAAACAAGAGAAGACATCATTCTCATGCTGCAGAGGATGATGAACCTTCCACACAGAGAATCAGACAAGAAAGTGATGATTCTTCAAGTGATGAAGAATATGTTTTGATTTTCACTCTCACGGGAACTATCACACATGGAAGCAATGATTGGCTTATAGACAGTGGGGCTTCCAAACATATGACAAGATTCAAAGAATCCTTTGTGAAACTATCTGAACATGAGTCACCTCACAAGGTGAAACTTGGGGATGACTACCAGTATCCAATAAAAGGTAGTGGTGAATCCTCCTACAAGCTAGACTCTGGAAAGTCTGTGAAGATGAAGGACATCTTGTTTGTACCAGGACTAAAGAAGAATATCCTCTCAATATCTACATTGGATGCAAAATGAATAAGGGTTGCATTCGTAGATGGCCAAGTTCTTATGTGGCCAAAGGGAAAGACTATAGATGATGTAGTTGTGATTGGAGAGCAAGAGGGAGGATTATACAAACTAAAGGGATAGCCAGAACAAGATTTGGTCCATGACTTAGTAGATCCAAATTAACTTTGGCATAGAAAGCTTGCACATGTGCACTACAGAGCACTACCAGTTGTAAGCAAACCTGTTGAAGGTATTCCAGAAATACATACAAAGCATGAAGGTGTTTGCAAAGGATGTGCGAAAGGAAAGAACACAAAGAAGACATTTCCAGGTAGCGAGAGAAAGGAAAAAGGAATCTTGGAAATGATCCTCTTTGATGTATGTGGTTCGATGTCATCCAGTTCATTAAGCGGGTATGTATACTATGTTTCTTTCATTGATGATTTTTCTAGGAAGACATGGATATACTTATTGAAGAACAAATATGAAGTATTCAACAAGTTCAAGGAATTCAAAGCCTTGATCGAGAACCACACATAAAAGAAGATCAATACCTTTAGATCAGACAATGGCAGAGAATTCACATCAAATGAATTCAAAGAGTTATGCGGAGATTCAGGGATTAAGAGGGAGTTAACCACTCCATATAATCCACAGTAGAATGGGGTTTCAGAAAGGAAGAATAGAACAATCATGGAAGCTATAAGGGCAATGCTTCATGATCAAGATCTTCCCATGCATCTATGGGAGAAGCCACCAGAACAATGATGTATGTACACAACCGTACTCCACACAAATTACTCAAGAACAAGACACCTGAAGAAGTATTTTCCGACAAGAAACCAGAGGTAAGCCATCTCAGAATATTCGGCTGTCCTGTGTACATACACATTCCAAAAGAAAAGAGGACAAAATTAGATCCTTATGGAAAGAAGGGTATATTTGTGGGATATAGTGAAAGCTCGAATCTTACAGAATATACTTCCTAGGATTCAAGAAGATTGACATAAGAAGAGACGTAACATTCGACGAAGATTCAGCTTACAACAAATCTAGAAAGAGACCAGTTGAAGACTCTAAAGAAACAAAAGTACCCAGAATTCAAGATACAACTATGAACGATGCAAATCGAGATGAAGAACGAGAAATAGAAGAACCCCAAGAACCTATAGATCCACCCCAAGAGAAGAATCCTCACAAGAGGAAACCTACATGGGTACGAGAGGCTATCCAAGGTGCAGAAAGATATGGGGATCCAGAAGAAATGCACAGAGAAAGGAAAAGAACCAGGTCCTGCTCCGGTTATGTAGCACTGTTATGTGACATCATTGATAAAGAACCTTCCAACTATGAAGAAGCAATAAATAAGAAAGAATGGAAGGATGCTATGATCGAGGAGTACCAGTGGATCATGAAGAATGATGTCTGGGATGTTGTCCCAAGACGAGAGGGGAAGTCTGTTGTGACTTCCAAATGGATCTACAATATCAAGCATGTTGCAGATGGTAGCATAGAGAAACACAAAGCAATATTCATGGCTCGTGGCTTCTCCTAGAAAGAAGGAATAGATTATGAAGAAAAATTTGCACCTGTATCCAGATACACTTCCATCAGATCAGTATTTGCTCTGGATGTAGTGATGAAATAGTAGATACACCAGATGGATGTCAAGACTGCTTCCTTGAATGGTATAGTGGAAGAGGAAGTGTATGTGGAGTAGCCACTCGATTTTGAGACACATGACAGGTAGACTCATGTGTGTAAATTGAAGAAATTCTTGTACGGTTTGAAACAGGTACCCAGGACATGGTATGATAGAATTGATAGCTTCCTATCCAGTTTGGGATTTACCAAGAGTAAATCAGATTCCAACCTTTACTACAAGGTTGAAGAAGGGAACCCAATGATACTCATACTATATGCAGATGATCTGTTTGTAACAGGTGTGGATAGGTTGATTGCTAATACAAAGATGAAGCTTGCTGTCGAGTTCGAGATGAAGGACTTGGGTATGATGCACTACTTTCTAGGCATGGAGGTGTGGCAGAGTACATATGGAATATCCCTGGGACAAGGGAAGTATGCAGTAGAGATCCTGAAGAGGTTCGGGATGACGGAATGCAAGGCCATGAACACACCTATGGCATCGAACCTGAAGCTATTGAGTGATGCTTCATCAGAGACGGTTGATGCTATGATGTATCGTCAGATGATTGGGTCCTTGATGTACCTGATGGATATGAGACCATATATTTGCTTTGATGTGAACACATTGAGCTAGTTCCTGATGGATCCAAGACATGTTCACTTGATTGCTGCAAAGCATATTCTGAGGTACCTAAAGGGTATAGTTGATTATGGGCTCAAGTATGAGGTGGATCAGAAGATTAACCTGGAATGTTATGTTGATTCAGATTGGGCAGGTAGTGCCATCGATAGGAAGAGCACTTTAGGGTGCTGCTTCAATATGGGATCAGGTGTGATCTCTTGGTTTAGCAAGAAACAGTCTTGCGTGGCACTGAGAACAACTAAAGCAGAGTATGTCGTAGCTTGTTCAACTAGTTGTCAGGTAGCATGGCTAAGGAAGCTACTATCTAACTTATTTGATCTCCAGTTGGATGCTACTTGTATATATTGTGATAAGCAGAGTTGCGTGAAGTTGTCGGAGAACCCAATGTTCCATGACAAGTCGAAGCATATCGCGATCAAATATCACTATATCAAGGATATGGTGCAGAGAGGAGCAGTGAAGCTCTAGTATTTTGCGACAGACGAACATATAGTTGATGTGTTGACCAAGCCATTGGCCAGAGTGAAGTTTGAGTACTTTAGGGAGAAGCTTGGTGTTCTCCAGTTCAAGGTTCCCTCCAGAAGGAGGTGATGAATCCGAGAGCCTTTCTGACATGGTAGGATTGGTTCCTTCCATGGTCAGATGTAAGTGCAGATCCATTATGACATGGTGGTATGCTGGGCCTCCCATGATCAGATGTAAGTGTAGAGCTATTGTGACTAGGTCAGATGTAAGTGCAGAGCCTTTTTGAATAGGTCAGATATAAGTGCTCAGCCTTTCCAACATGGTGGTAGGCTGGGCCTCCCATGGTCGGATATAAGTGCTGAGCCTTTTCGACATGGTGGTAGGTTGGGACTCCCATGGTTGGATATAAGTGTTGAGCCTTTCTGACATGGTGGTAGGTTGGGCATCCCATGGTTGGATATAAGTGCTAAGCCATTCTGACACGGTGGCAGGCTGGGCCTCCCATGGTCAGATGTGAGTGCTGGGCCTTTCTGACTGGGTTAGATGTAAGTGCTGGATGAGCCTTTCTGACATGGTGGTAGGCTGGGCCTCCCATGGTCAGATGTGAGTGTTGGGCCTTTCTGACTGGGTCCACTAGTACAAAAGCGCAGATTTTTCCACGGATGTTTTCCACGTTTCTTACTTTTTGGTGTAAAATCCGATGTAACAGGAATGAGGCGTCGCTGTATCCACGCCTAGCCGTTGCTGAATGCACGCCGGGACTCTTAGCCATCGCCGTATCCATGCCTAAAGCCTTGGACGTCGCTGTATCCACGCCTATCCGTCGCTATAGCGACGGCACCATCTTTTGTTGACTTTTTACAAAAAGAAGGCGCATCTTTTGAACAGAAAGAAGGCACGTATTTTATTCCTCCAGGCACTCAAACACTCCATTTCCTCAACGATCGATGACCTGCATTGTCATGGCAGCAGAAATGCTCAATTCTCCTAACAATCGCAAAACATTGACCAGAGGCGGTCCTACTCGTTAAACCACTTGAAACCCACTTAAAATCTTCAAATCCACCGAACATCGCCCCGTTTCAGCCATGAAAGGCACGCATAGCTTATCCGGTTCGAATTCAAATGGTAAGTACATGTTCAAAACCGTTCAATATTTGTTACTATGTTCAGCCCAAGTTCGATTCCCTAAAAGAGTTGTGTCATTGTAAGAAGAAAATGAAATAAATCGCATCTGGGGTTTTACTTTTGGGTTATCTGGTTTGAATTTTGTATTGGATTAATGGCGAAATGGATGGAAACCAGAGGATTGGATTTGTGTTTTATGTTATTTTTATTGTTTTGGGTGTTTCTGGATTAACAAATTTGTAGAATCCGAGAAGAGAGGTCGAGAAATGGAGGAGCTTCGTAGGGAGTTGGGGGAAGCAAAGTTAGCAAAGGAAAGGCTAGAGATCGAATCCCGTTCTATTTTAGACAGTCCTCGACTTACACAACCCTCAATCCACTTTCTTTGTAGGTTACCTCGACAGAAGAACATACTTGCTAGTGGACAGACACAAGAGAATTGCTAAAAAGTTAGTTGATTTTCCAATTTTCAAAGGGTTTTCCTTCATTGAATAAGCTTGAAACCTGCAATTGATAGGAATTCCACTTCTTGAGAAACACTATCTCATCATCTTCCTTGGGTGACACAGGTATATCTACACATGGTTCCTATTTGATTTCTGTTCAACCGTTCCCTTTGAGGCAGCTAGTCGATTCTTCAGAGCGAAACTTGGGTTAAGGTTCCCTTTAAGCGCTCTTAGTATGTTGCGCCTCTGGCGTTTAAGACAAGTCAGTGCTCTGTTCGCAAGACTAGAGAAGGATATCCGATTCAACTATTTCTATACACGCTGTGCAAAGCTAATATGTGTAAGTTAAACACCAAGAATCCTATTTTTCCTAATTCACTGGAATGCCATAGGCAATCTATAGTTGCAAATAATATTGACCCATAATGAATTTGAAGCTCTGCTGGCTCTAATGTGCAGGTAACACTGTTTGCAGTTCACTGTGCTGGATTTTTTTATTATCTGCTTGCTTCTAGACATCATGATTCGAATAGGACATGGATTGGTGCTGTAATTCCAGATTTTGTTACAAAAAGCCTATGGATTCGCTATGTTACTGCAATCTATTTTTCCATTACCACTCTTACCACTGTTGGCTATGGAGACCTGCATGCTCAAAATACTAGTGAAATGATATTTGATATCTTCTACATGTTGTTCAATTTGGGTATGACTGCCTACTTGATAGGAAACATGACAAATTTAGTTGTACATGGCACAAGCCGGACCAGGAGATTTGTAAGTAATATGTTTCTAGTAGACTTGTGTTTAGAAAAGCTATGTTTTCTCTTTTCAATGAAAAATTCCTAACTAATTGTAGGATATGACATTCATTTTAAGTGCAGAGGGACACAATTCAAGTAGCTTCAAGATTTTCTTTTAGGAATCGGCTGCCACCGCAATTACAGGACCAAATGTTATCACATTTGCGCCTGAAATTCAGAACAGAGGACTTGCAGCAAGAAGAAACATTGAATGGTCTTCCAAAGGCAATCCGTACAAGTATTGCAAACTACCTGTTTTCCCCCATTGTTGATAAAGTGTATCTTTTACAAGGGGTGTCACATGATTTCCTTTTCCAGCTGGTAAATATCATGTAATTATGATAAGAAGGCCATTGTTTTTGTCTTTGCTAGTCGGCTTTAGTTTAAAAGCATAGAGAAATAACTGACCTGGTAGTTTCTTATTCTTGGAAAGGTTTCAGAGATGAAGGCAGAGTACTCCCCCCAAGAAAGGATGTCATTTTACAAAATGAAGCACCCACAGATTTTTATGTGTTAGTGTCAGGTGCTGTGGTAAGTATATTTTTCGATGTTTTCACTGGTTTGCTTTGTTCCTTTTTCCTAAATGTTCGTCTTCAATCAGAGAACTGGACAAATTTTTGGTAATGTTCATGGGGAGTTAAGATAACAGAGGATTTTTGTTTCTCTTTGCAGGACATCCTAGCAGACAAGGATAGAACAGACCAGGCAAGCTACAATTTCTAAAAGAAAAGTGATTATTTTGTTCTCAATATCTTTTTGTCAGTAGGGAAACATTCCAAAACCTCAGTATTTCTAGGGATTTTTTACATGACAAGCACGGAATGAGAAGGGCTACAACTTATCTACAATTAAATTTGGAACAACCATTTATTTCACTTTATGTTTTTCAGGGTCACACTGCATAATTTGAAGTACAGAAAATGACGTGGTTCTTTCCACAATGACTTAGTTTGTTTTTCCTCCTGCATTGGCAGCCTCTACGGTGTTTTGAAACCACAAAATTAAATAATTCAGTTAGTTTAAGTTGTAATCTTATCTCCTTTTGCATTCCAGATTCTTGGGAAGTCCCATCCCGGAGATGTATTTGGAGAAATTGGAATGCTTTGTTACAGACCACAACCATACACAGTCCGTACAAAGAGGCTTTCTCAACTTTTGCATGTAAACCGCAATTCATTCATGAATATTGTGCAATCCAATATTGCAGATGGAACAACTATCATGAACAACCTTCATAAGGTTTGTAAGCAAGAATTACAATAAATACGCTGAGTGAACTTACCATAGGAGTATATTTTGTAGGAATAGGTTTAATTAAATGTATTATTTTAATGCCTTCGTGAGTATCGCAGGCATACTAAACCTCATGTTGATGTGATTCTAGTGATTGAAGGAACTGAAGAACCCAACTTTTGGAGAACTGTCAAAAGAGATAGAGCAGTTGATAGCAAAAGGAAGAATGGATGTGCCTGCTAGTCTATGTTTTGTTGCTTCAATAGGAGATAGTCTTCTTATGGAGCAATTATTGAAAAGTGGGATGGATCCTAATGAATCAGACTGCAACAGCTGCACGCCCTTGGTAAATTTCAAAATTAAAATTCATTTTGATCATTACAGTTTCATGGTATTTCTTTTTTTAGCAACCCTTCTCTTACATTCCTGTGATTCTTATGTACAATATTTCTTAATTTCAAGGCACAACTGATTAAAAATTAGTATTTTATTTTGTTTTTGTTATCAGCACATTGCAACAACAAATGGCTTTAATGATTGTGTCAACCTTCTTCTAGAATATGGAGCAGATGTCAATAGCAATGGTATATTCTCTCTTCCCCATTGTACTTGTTGGTTTTTTGTTCAATCAAGGAGTGTATTTCTAAGTATAAACATTTGTACTAAAACTGTCTCACAAGCTCAGTCAATTCAACGTCTTTTCAAATTTCAAACTGTTACTTCTGTTACTTAACAAAATGAGGAATTTGACCCTAATAATTTATATCTTTTGTGAGGATTGGATTCTCATGGAAAATCCGAATTACTTGCCTTGGTGAGACATGATTGCATGTCAAGGGAAGTCACAAAGGGGTTTGGGGGGATGTTCTCACTTTATTTTCTTAGGGAATTGAGGTTTCCAAAGGCGATAAGGTCTCACTGCCACGTTGTTTAGCTGGTGAGGTAAACTCCTAGGTTACCTTAATACTTGGTTTGGAAGGTGGATCTCTTTCTGTTCCCACTCTTCATTTGGTTGTTCCAATTTGTTGCCCAACTTTTCTCTTGTTGGATAGATTGGTGTCCCATGGAAACCTAATTGCCCTTCAGAGAGTGCATGGAGGGTTGTGTAACCCGAGGACCGTCCGAAAAGAGGATGGAGGTGGAATCCTCTCAATTTTTCTCATTTCATTGAGGTTCTTGCAGGCAATAAGGTCTCACTTCCATGTTGTTTAGCTGGTGGAGCGAATTCTCAGTTTACCTTAGTGCTCCATTTGGAAGATGGTGGATTCCCTTTTTCCCTTGATAGTTTGGTTGTTCCAATCTAGCAGCTTGATTTTCTCTTTTGTTGAGTTTGGTTTCCATGAAAATCCAATTTTTCCTTGGTGAGTGAGAGTTTTGGTGGTTGCACATCGTTGGACCGTTCATAAAGAAGTTCTAGGAGAGAATATTATTCACCTTCTTTTCTCATGGAATTGAGATTTATGCAAGAGATTAGGTCTCATTGCCACATTGTTTAGCTGGTGGGAAAAAATTCGAGGTTACCTCAGAGCTCAATTTGGAAGGTGGATGGATCTACCCGTTTCTGCTATTCTTTTGGTTGTTCCTCTTGTTGGATAGATTGGAGTCCAATGGAAACACGGTTGCCTTTTGGAAAGTGGATTGAGGGTTGTGTAAGTCGAGGACAAGTGTCTAGATCTTCACCACCAAAGAAAAATTAAGTGCTTGTGGGCCGTGGCTTTATCCTCTTGATAAAGCATAATAGGTTGGGTTCAAAGAAAGATGAAAATCTTCTAAACTTATATCCCAATCTTGTCTTTTCTCATAAAATAAATAAGATTATCAATCAACGGATTTGGATGTAGGTTTTCAAGATCCAACCTTGGAGACTTCTCTGTCCAATCTCCACTAAAGGATTTTAATCATACTAGAATCATCTTCAAGTTTAGCTCAACAAGCAGCTTCAAATGCCTTTAATGCACATGAGAGAATTGGGAATCAGATGTACAATGTTGATCTAGACATCATGTCTATTCTTATTGTAGTTTGATCATACTGCCTAGTGCGTACTCTTTAAAGACAAATTTTTATTGTGTATTCAATGTAATTATTTCCTGTTTGTTGCCTAAATCTCTTAATACATAAAGGCAAATTTTAGTTTTCATTTTGGTTGTCTCCTGAGTATTGTGAATATGTGATGAATCAATGAATCATTGTGCGGTTATTTATGGCTTTTAAAATGTTAACAGGTTTTCTCTGTTTGATGTTTTCTTGACATTAATATATTTAAATCAATGAATGTGTGGCATTTCTTCAAAGTTTGAAGTAACATTTTCAAAGCTTGTAACCAAAAGAGTTATTGTCATTATGTGTCGTGAAATCCTTCATGCTACAACACACACATATGAAAAAGCAACCATGAACCAGAAACATAGATAATTCATATCTTCAAATATAATTTGCTCCAAATTATTCTTACAAACTAAAAACCAGACTTCTATGAAAAACTCAAATTTGTGATTTTAGGATGGAGGGAGGAGCTATTTTATAGAAAAAGTTAGGATTATTGGTCCCTGAGCAAACCTGGGACAGATACTGCCAGATAATCTTTGAAGCTGTGGCAGAAAAGCCTTGATTTTGCATGCAATTTTGAGTTGCAGATAAAATTAAAGACCTGCCTGGAGCAATGATAAAATTAAAGACAGCCATGCACTATGCCTTAAGAATAACCAACCCCTTTCCTTCACACTATGCTCTTTGTATAATGTTTGAAGCTGAGAGAGTATATCTAGAATGATATTTGCCAGCTGTGATAGCTCCCCTGTATGGCCAAAATGAACATTATGGCGCAGAATTCTGCTAAAACTTATGAAGTATTCAATTTCAAGCAACTTGTCTCTGCCCAATTCAGGACTCCATGGCAAAGCACCAGCTTCCTTAACATCAATATTTGATAGAGTGATCCAGCCAAGTACAAAACAATATCTTTCAAGTATAAGATCATGCACTTGGGAAGCTTCCCTATTCTGCCACACTTCCAAAATGCGACAAACAACAAAATAGAGATCAGACCAATTTAAACCCAGATCTTGAAGAACTTTGTGTTCTACAATACCCCAGTTATGAACCCCACTAACGTCAATCAGTTGCTGAAAGAGATTAGCCATTCCATGCTCTTCTGTGACCCCCTCAGCCATTCCATTCCAACTGTCTCTGCTGTATGACATGGAGACACAGACGATGGTGATGATAATAATAAAAATCAAGCAAAAAGTAAAAATGGCCAAGCTTTGATACCCAAATGAACAACTCTGTACCTGCTGGAATTGTTCCATTGAAATCGGATTCTCATGAAGCAAGATACTTTGTAATGATGTGCAGTCTTTGAGCAAATTTTGAGGAAGCTATGAAGTAGATGGACAATTTCATAAGAATTTCTCAACAAGATGTTGAATAGTTTAACAACACTGTCATCAGGTTCTAAAATGATGTATCTTGAAGAGGAATTGTGCATGAGATCGTAGTACTGTGCTCTATCTGGGTTATAATTTAATGAATAGAACTCAGAAACAGACATAAAAGGAATTAGATTCTTTAAATTTTAACAATACTCATGCCTAGGGGCTTGGGTATATCATATATGTTAAATTAAATTTTTTTGAAGATTCAACAGCAAAGGCATAAGACAAAAGGGCAGCAGTAGTAAGCAGATGCATATTACAAGAAATGGTGAAGACGGATGACCCTATGAGAAACTGTTTTTCTGGAAATTTGAATTGTTAATGATTTAACATAGTTATTATTACTACTTTTTTTTTTGGGCAAATCATAGAGACCACCAGAACATTACATTATAAGACCTGCAAAAATAATAGCTTGTTCCTAGCCGTATACATGGCATAGCTTGTTATTATTACATGGCATAGCTTGTTATTAAATACTATGTGCATTTCATATTAATTTAATGGATTTTCAGTTCGCACAGGGTAGTGGTGTATTGAATTTGGTGTCATTGCTTTATGTGCAGGAAAGGTATTTCCTCTTCAGCACTACCGTACAAGAGGACTCCCCCTAGTTGGCTAAAGATTTCCTCTCAAGATGTAAGTTGCAGATGCTATTTTAAAGTTTTCTGTTTGCGTTTTGATGATTTTTGCATGTGGTTTTGCCTACTAGGTGATGCTACTAATGCAATATTAAATTTTAGAATATTTGTGATGCTACTGCTGTTTTATGGTAATATTAGATCTTCACATATTGGTGATGCTACTATTGTATATGGTAATGTTAAATCCTAGCATATCGGTGATGCTACTATATTGTAATATTAAACCTTAGCAGACTGGTTATGATTTTCTTTAGATGTTTTTGTATGAATCTTATTCATTGTGGCTTGACTATTCTGAATCTTCCTTGATTTTCGCTGCCAAGTTTAGTGATTTCTCCAATAAATTAATAATGCATATCTCTAGCGTGGCATTTGAAGGCATTGTACCTATAACTTCCCATATTGTCTTTTTTATCTGCATGTTAGTCTGGTGAGTGATGGATATTTTATCCAGTAATTGGTTCATCATTGCTACATCCTCATTGCTAATGCTATCTTGGATATTTTGCTTTTCCAGGTTGAAGATAGTATCTGTAAGTTCGCGAAGAAGGGTTTGACCCCCTCACAAATTGGTGTAATCCTTCGTGACTCCCATGAAATTGCACAGGTGAAGAGTGTCACTGGCAGTAAAGTCTTGCGAATACTGAAGGTTCATGGTGTGTGCTTCAATATTTGGTTTACCACAATGATAGTGGGATTTTTTATTTCTTTCTCTTGGCTTGTAACTTAGAGCTTTTATATTGTATTGTAATTTAATCCAACTGTGTGGCTGCCTCTAACGAAACTGCACCAGTGCTTCCAGGTTGAGAATGAGTATCAATGTGTGGAGGACTAGAGCTATACACATAACCCAAGGCATCTGAAGAATTGTCCTCTCCAATGCTCATCCCACCCTGCTTCCTGGTAGCTTGACAGATGCCACTCTCGTGATCTCTTAAAGTAATTTGCTTCCCAGCATTGAATTTCCTGTGAGGTCTCTGTTTTTGTGTCTTCTAGATTGCTTTGCTTAAAGTGAGATGAATTGGGTGACTGAATGCTAATATACAAGAAAAATGCAATTGATGTTGATTCTCTGCTGTATTTCCATTAACCATGGCACCTTTAATAGTTACCCACTAGAAGAGTAACAGATCACTCTGTAGCACATGGATGATGAGAGATCCACTTTAAAAGACGATACTATGTGCTACAATTGTTCATTGATTTTTGTTGGATGAATGTCTATGGCACGGAATGTTCTATTTTTTTCTATAATAAACAATAATATCATTTTAGGATACATTAAAAGGTATATATCAATGTTAGTCATCATGAACAGTGGATAGATGTAGTATGCAATTCCTATTTTGATGCAGAGTTTTGATCATCTAAATTTTCATTGCAAATTAATGTCAAACATTGAAACATTGCAAACACAGAGGTTGATGCTCATCCCAAATGGAGATATATGTGAAAAATAAATCCTCTGTTTTGAAAACGCACTCTATGGAATGGAATTCTAATCATGTTTTGATGTCAAAGAGATTCTCACAGTGGGTGGAGATTGTGAATGGATGAGGTTCTATCATGGTTTCTATTGTTGCAGAAATGATTTATTAGAGGGTATTCCAAGTGAGAGTATTGTTGTTACTTGGGAGCCAATTCATGTATTTTTGTAAATTTTAATACTTTGGCAAGGAATACACCAGTACCTTCGAGCAGTCACTCCGGACACAATACAGGATCAAATGAATGCGTTGAAACTATTTAATGTCAGGGATGATTGCCTCGTTTTTTATAGCTTGTACCAATTATGTCAAACTTATGCTACTGAGTCCGTTGGAGGCGCTGTGAAACTTAATCATAAACTCTCTTGCATTGCAATTAATTGGGTTGGGGGCCTTCATCATGCTAAAAAATGTGAGGCATGTGACATTGTACTGGCCATTCTGGAGCTCTTGAAATATCATAAGCGTGTTTTGTATGTTGATATTGACATTCGAGACATTGGGTGTGAGAAAGGGAAGTATTATGATGTAAATGTCCCTTTGGATGATGGAATCGATGATGCCAGTTTTCAGTCTCTGTTTAAACCTATTATTTAACAATTGATGTTGGTTTATAATCCTGAGGCAGTTGTTCCTCATGGAATTGGTCTTATGGCATTTGTATTTTTTTTTAAAACAGTTATAGCCGTGGATACAGCGACGACAATTTTTTTAAAAATTTCACAGCCGTGGATATAGCGACGGCCCGGCGTGGATATAGCAACGGCTCAGCGTGGATACAGAGACGGCCTGGCGTGGATACAGAGACGGACATGCGTGGATACAGAGACGGCCAGTCGTAGATATAGAGAAGGCCAGGCGTGGATATAGAGACGGCCAGGCGTGGATATAGCGAAGGCTTAGACATCTAACGAAATATAGAACATTGTCGCTCTTGCGACGCAAATTAGGGGTCGTCTCTATTGTGACGAAATTGTTTCCACAGGAAAAAAAACACTTAGACGTGGCAATATCCACACTTTTTCGTGGATATTGCCATGTTTTGCCGTGGCAAAATTGATCACTTGTACTAGTGGTTGGATGTGAGTGTTGGGCGTGACTTTTTGACATGGTGGTGGATGTGTTCCTCTCATGGTCAGATGTAAGTGCTAAGTGGGCCTTTCTAACTAGGGTCAGATATAAGCGCTGAAGAAGACCTACCTGGAGGCTAGGCCTACAACCAGCATGAAAAAGGTCTGGCTCTGTAGAACTTCCTATGATGAGTAGAACTGAGAGATAGCACCAGTTGATCGAGATAGCGGAAGCAATGATGATGATGATCCAACTTTGATGATGATCCAGTGATGATCCATCATTGATGATGATCTAGATTTGATCCAGAGAAGAATACTTGTACTGATGAATTGTGTCAAGAGAATACCTTCCTAGTTAAGAGGGAGTGTTGATGTATTTGTAACTTCGGAATGTATTCACTTGTATATTTTATGTATTGTACCCTGATGTTCCTATCGGGAAATATTTGTAATGTAATTGAGTCATGTCATACCCCGATGTTCCTATCGGGAGAATCAATAATGTAAAGAAGTCATGTAAAGTCATAGAGGGTAACCCTCCTTATTGTTCAAGGGTTAAAGTTCCCATAGTTTCGGGGCACTAGGGTTATTAGAGTCTCCTAGAGAAGTCGGCCCTGGTAAGTTATTGTCAAGTTGGGAATTAGTATAAATAGAGAGTGAGCCTCTCTATTTATCACATAGTCACTCACACTCAGTTGTAGCGCATGAGTGAGAGAGAAGGAGCTGGGATAAGAGAGAGAACAACTGTTGAAGATCATCTTACTATATTTGGGTTTTACTGCTACTATTGGTGCCTATTCTATCTCTGAGGAAGTTGCGGGGTTTTCTCCTTTATGGTTTACCCGAGGAAAATATTTGTGTCTATTGTCTCTTGTGTTTGATTGATGTGCATGTTATTCTCTCAGATAAGATCCTAAGATAATACTGTCAAATTAATAAAAATATAACAGTTGAAATTTCAACATGTAAACGTCTTTTGTGCCTTGATGGTCTAAATTTTTCATTTTCATGCCATCAATTAATTCATTGGTCTTATCATTGTGTCAGTATCGTCATGTCTCCTAAGATAAGATCCGATTGCTCCATGTGTGGATGTAATGGCTACATGGATTGGGCATGTTGAGCCAGTTGGATTTAATTATGAGAAGAGAAGACTAGATTACAACATAATCTCAGGGACTTCCATGTTGTGCCATCATGTGACTAGCATCGCATCACTCATACGAGCAACGCCCTCAACGTAGAAAATATTTTGTGTTATTTGATAATACTAAATGCCTTATACAAGACTCCTTCAACAATCTACCTGCAAACACGTCTGTAATAGGTGCGAGTCGTGTGAATAATGATGTTGCATTAGATCTCATAATTGTTTAGCATGTGGGATTTGATAGACACGTTAGCTCTCTGTGTAGTCTCAACTATACTAAAAATCAAATTCATAATGTTATGTTATGTTATTTTATTTTATATTATAATGTTTAAATTATTTTTATTTTTATTTATCTTTCGATACTTTTAATTGTTTCCTCTTGTGCTCATTTTTGACTTGGATATGGTAAATATTTTCACTATAAAAATAACAAAATTATCACATTTTATATGTTTGGATTATATTTATGAAATAAAACATGGATATACAAACCAAATTATTAAATTTATCTATGTGTTCATTTCAAATATGTAAATTGAGTCCATTATTAGTATAATTTAGTTTTTGAAATGGTAGTAGAACTATTAGTAGGTTAAAACTTAAATTCTTGTGATGATCTTGTGTATGATTGAAATAATGTTCAAGATATCACCAATAAGAGTTTTATGTCTATTTAGAGTTATTTTATGATATGCTAAGTTTATGGTTAAAATATAAACATAACCAAATGATAGAGGAGAGTTCAACAAGTTTTTTATTATTATATTCTCTTCTTGAATTTGTATGAAATTATTTTCACACATTCTCATTCAAAATGTAGTGCCTCTTTCCCTACTAGTTCATATCTCCTTTAAACTTAGTATTTCTATTTACAAAAACTTTTCCCAGAGACATTGCCACCTTGCCACCTTGTGGCTCTTATTTTGTTATATACTTCTTGAACTTAAGAGTTTTTCCTTGATAGAAAAAAATCTTGTGGCTTGCTACTAACATGCTCAGTTGTATATGCCACAAATTACAAATGTTGTCGGGGTATGGGATTTAACTAAAAGGAGAACCTGAGGCTTAACAGAGTAATTCAGAGAGGGAGGGGATCGCCCAATCAAACTAGATACAATTTCATGAAGTTACAAAATAGGATGAAAATAACTTGACTCCCCATTGATACTGAGAAATCCTTGAGGAAGGAGACAAGGTTTGTTCGCTAGGGCATATGCATAATTATTTAAGTCCCGGAGGATGTGGAAGGAGCCATACTTATCAAAATCTTTCAAAATTCTCCTAATTCTCTGCAGAATTATAATCAATGCAAAATTTTTAAGACTGTCAGAGGAGTTTAGAGCTTTGATCAATATTTTAGAGTCGCCATAAATTTGAATAGACTTAAATCCTTTTTCCTTATCCAACTGACTTGCCAAGAGCAGGCTGTAACTTTCAGCCTGATTATTAGTCATGATGCCAAGCCCCTAGCTAAAGCTGAAAGAGGACAATCTATCCAGAGAAATAACCAGGCCACTAGCGCCCGAGACCTTGGGGTTCTCTTTGGAAACACCATCAAAGAAAATAACCGCTAATGAAGAGCTCATCCAAAATGAAATAAATGCGTCTTTATCCCCATGAAACCTCCAAGAAGGGAGCAAGAATGGTTTGATCAAATATTTCCCCACCATGTAAGAACTAAAACCCAACCGTAGAGAAGCTGGAAAGGAAGAGATCGGATGACCAATTGATTCAGATAACCACACTAATGACTTGATAAACTAAAAGGAGAATATTAAAACAACAAATTCCATGTATTTTATAGCAATGAAGAACAAAAAAAACCTTTAACTAGCAGTTCTAGAAATAAAAAAAATTGGAGGTTAAACCCTTCTGACAATAAAAGTGTAATATTTGTCGGGAACTCAAGGTAGGTGATGAGTCATGGTTCGACTTGGCACTTCTTAAATTCAAGTTTAGAGTTGTACTCTTTTTGATAAAAATCATGGTACGACCAAAGCCTTGCCTTGGACTATGGTAAATATTCTAGAAAATTCGCCAGGGTCCCCCCTTCATTCTTCCTTTTGCATTGTTCAAGTTTTAAGGAGGAAGGGCTTAGTCCTTCTTGATTTTATGGTTATGTAGTAAAGGTTTGGGCGTCGTCCAGGAAACATGAATTTATGTCTTGGATGGTGACCATGGAAGTGATATAACCAGATGCACCGTTCTAGCGTATGCCGCATGAAAACCAATCATCAATAGGAAGCATACATCCAATATTTAGGGTTACAAAGTTCAAAATAAATTGTAAGAGATCCCAAATTCTCTCAGTCCTGAGTTTTGAGCATGGACATTGAAAAGAGATTTAATTTCCCTCTCGATTGTGAATTATGGGTGTGGCCTTTGGAGAGAAATTTAGTCACCCACCTCTTCAACTTTTTAGGTACAACAATGTTAGGGTTTTCTCATGAGTAGTTACTAATTCAAAACCCATTCAAGATGCTTCATTATTTTAATTCATAGAGAATTTCTTGATAATGTTTATAGATTCAATGATGGGGCTTGTCGATTCTCTAATCATGTAGTTGCGTTTGGGAAGTTACGGTAGTCTTTAGGTAATTAAAGTAATTCCTACATAGAGGGTGTTGGGATTTTTCATAACTATTTTGGTTGTCATTCTGCATGCATGATTTACTTTGAAGACCCTTTAAATATCTTTCAGCCAGCTTAGGATTTGTATTCTTCAAATCCTAATTTTGTATACTTTTAATTAGAGCTGTGAGGGTTTTGTGTATTAGTATATTTTTCTGTTGAAATATTTGTTAGTTATAGTTACTTAGGTTTTGGTTTTTGAAATATAGTGGGCATCGAGGGTTTATTGCAGTCATGGCAATCTCAACAGTGGAGAAAACTGTGGAGGAGCTCCGAAATGAAATCGAAGAACTCAATAGGAAGCAATGGGAGGTTGGTTTCATCTAGTTGTTGTTTACATATTTAACATCTAATTACATCATGATCAAGTTATTCGCATGGATTCAAATGGGTTTCAATGTTATTTGTGGTCTCCATTTGATATTTTACAAGGTTTAAGTACTATCTGTGTCGTCAGTAATATTTTAATGGTTGTTAAGGTATTGAACTATCGTTTATGATTTTTTTGGTTCTCGTCTCGTGAACTGTTGCTCAACTGTTTAATAAAAAAATTATGGTAAGGTGGTTACATGAATATTTTGTTTGTAACGCCAAGACACTGAAATGGTGCTTTGGAAGTGGCCTCTATACAAATGTCACTAATGATATGGTGACCATAGAAGGGAGTAGTATAAACGTCGCTAACCAAAATGCCCCAAAATGCCCCAAACCCGCTGGAATTCGACAGACCAATTCTGGTCTAAATCATAATTTGGAGTGTTGAAATTGCAATTTCAACTATCTGGGTACTTTTAAAATTAGGGATTTAGGATATAAAAGTCAAATAAGATTGTTGAAATTGTAAAATAGTAAAAATAAAAATTTCCCACCAGAAATTTGACCGTTTTTTATCAAAAAACCGCTGGGGCATTTTAGTGTCTTTTATTCTTCCTGCCATAGAAGCATACCCTTTTTTATATCTAGTCAATTAAAGCTACACATTGTCCAGAGATTACAGAGAGACTAGGAGATCCAAGAGGACTGCATAGGGGAGGTTTCACAGGGAACAATGTTCGTGTCATTGGGCCTATTGGAGGTCATGCAACCGGGAGAGGCCGGGGGCTCATCAGGACTGTATGTGCTTTTATTTTTTTATAAAATACCTTTTATGTAGATTGAATGTGGGTAAAAAATATTTGACTATATAAATATGAATTTCAAGCCTGTTGTCCTGAGTGTTTTACCATTTTTTAATCTTTTAGCAGGAATATAGGCCTGAGGTTGAAGATCAGCCACCGGCTAAGAAGCAACTTTGTTCAACTGTAGTTGAGGTTAGTTTACAACTTTTCTGATTGATCTATCATTTTGTTTTTATTCATTGAAATTCAGAGAGCGTAAAACCCTCTCGCTCGCTCTTTTCGAATAAATAGACAAAGACCAAGCTTAAAATCGAGAGTTGTCGAGACATAATTTGAAGCAATCCCAAACCCCAATTATCATTTAGGAAGGTGTTTATATCTATGAATGGGCACGAAATGCCACATTAGAAATGTTTCTAGCTTTATAGGATGATTCTAAATCGGCTAGAAACTCTCGATTTCATTTTTTTAGCACTTGCTTGGTCTATCTCGACAGGAGCCTTCACCAATCCATCAATATTGGATAGGCTATAAAGAAACTCCTCCCACCTATTCGAATGAACTAACTTTGGCTTCAGTGGTTGATTGAATAATAAGTTCTCTATTCCATATAATAGGGGAGAGGGTTTAGAATGGAGTGGCTACCCGCTGGAGTTCTCATTGAGTCATTGATGAAGCAATTGATTCTTTCGATGAAGCAGATGAAGCACAAGTTGATTTAGTCAAAGAAGCAAGAATAGATTCTTTTGTTTATGGAGAATTTAAAGCTACAGGAGTAGTTATACACGTCTAAATGAAGCAGTGCGATAAGTTATAGGCCCAGCCAAGTTATAAGCAGTCGATTCATCAAATGACCCAGGACTCGTAGATACATAGCCATAGCCTACAACACCAGTTGTTTAAGTAGTCTTGAATCCAACGGTAGACCCAAAAGAAGCACCAACACCACAAATGGATTTGTTTGAAGCAACAACAACACCTATTAATAGTAGCAGAGTCGATGGGATCGAGATCCAATTGCTTACCTTAGTGATTTATATCCACAGTCCTAGGCATAGAGCCTATACATATATCCAGAGAGATTTACTAACCTAGCAACCCATAATAGATTCTGTTTCAAATAGCGACGAAATTCCAATCAATTCTCTTGACAAGTGACAGAAGATGAATGAAATCCCTTATAGGAAGGACATATATGGTCAGGATATACAAAAAAATGTTATTAGTTGGTGTAGCTCTAGAGTAACAATCAAGGGAGATAGGAGTGGGGATACCCATATTTAGTGCCAGTTAATGGTTTAGCTCTGGCGCAGTCATCTGGGGAAATAACTGGAATAGCCCCTAATTACTGCCATTACTTAGTGCATCTCTGGAGAAGTCATTTAAGGAGAAGACATTGTATTTGTTTATTCTACCTAAAACAACTTGATTCATGTCTATGTTCTACAGGCCAAGGACGGTGAAATTGTTGAGGATATAAATGATAAAGATAATGTTAAGGAGCAAGATCAAGGATCAAATTAAACAAATTAAAGCAAATGGGAGACATTTGAATATACAACGCAATCAAAGTGGCTCAAGGAGAGACAGAGGAAACCCAATGGTAGGAGATTTATTTTCATCAAATTTTCTCGTCATGTTTGGATATCTGTAATATGGCTCTGTTTGCAGATCTTTAATAGGAGTTATATTATGTAGGGGAACGATCATAAATAGGCTTGTAATTTTACGAAGTATTGGGTTTTATCTCCTAGAATGACACATGCATTGCATTTTAAGAACCAATATTTATAATTTAGCAGCACTCATTTTGTTCTTACATGTATCAGTATCAATATTTGTAGATAAAGAGGGAGTCCATGAGTATAAGCTTAAAATACATTCTTACTTGATATCGGTCTTTAATATTTGTTTTGTGTGAATTTTTCATGATGTAATAAGATAAAATATTATGTTCTCGTACTCAATACTTATGTTTAATGACAATAAAACTATATTGGCACTGTTATATTTCAGAAATAACTGACAACTACAAGCTGACACCAATCTTAAAGAATGCCTAAAATTGCATGTGGTGATTTTCCTAGGAGTTGTAATGCCTCTAGGTAAAAGCTTATCTCATTTCCAACGTTTTTTCTGTGGATGGGAGTAATAACTTGCATCAATATTGGAGGATTTCATTAGCCTATTATTTTTTACTTAGTTCATGTCATGGATCAGTACCATTTCAATTAGCCTATTATTTATGTATGTGTTCATTTAATTTAGATCATATAATATATCATTTTATTGCAGTTAGTCTCTTTGAATAACAACTACTTTCTGAGAGTGTAATTTTATTAGGTTTCACTTATAGGGAATTAAAAGGATTGATAACAACAACTTTTACAAGTTACATTTTATTGTTTACATAAGCATAATCTATGAATTGACAATATTTTTTGGGATGTATTTTTCTCGAGGGAATACATGTATTTTGAAAACTATTAACTGTTTTTGTGGATGATCTAGGAACAAGAGGTCCAACCAGTTGAGAATGTACCAAGGATTTTATCTAAGAACAAATATCCAAGCTTGATGAAGCGAAATAAAAGAATGCTTGGACAACTTTTGGGAACTCTAGAGGTAATGCTGAAATGATTTAAATTTTAATGATATTTTTTGTACTGTGAGTGAATAATGTAATATCAATTCTTTTTTGAACTTTAAAATGGGCATATCTGTAAGATGTAGACAACACATACATACAGTACTAGGGTAGTAACTATATTGGTAAAAAAATGGGTATGCTAGTTAAAAAGATGGAACTATTGTATTTGATGTGTGAGGAAGTGTTTATACATGTGATTTTTGGCTTGTAATAATCTGGGATTTATTAGTTGATGACACCTTACATACATGAAACTCATATTTATGAAGCCATGGATATTTAGCTGTGTTGCATGGGTACGCGTACCCAGGGGTTGGGTACATGTACCGGTACCGGGTACATGTACCGGGTACTTGGGTACGGCAATGGTACGTACCCTCACGTACCCTCACGTACCATGAACAGTGTTTCCGTACCGGGTACTTCATAAAAAAAATTGGGTACGTTTGGTCAAAATGGTACGGCGTACCCTGATTTTGGGTACGTCTGTGGTACGGCTGTGATAAAAATTAAAATGAAAATCGTGTTTAAATTAATCGTGGCCCCACGCAATGGCATTGCTAAAGCCTAAAATCCTCGCGACATTGGTAAAAACCCCCAAACCGTAACTTATTCATTGTGCACAGCGGACAGTGGGATATCGGCGGACAGTCCAGACTCCATCTTCATTGTTCAGCAGTGTTGTTCAGCAGTGGACAGTAGCACCCTTCAGCAGTGGAAACTGAGAACTCATTCTTCTCCACCAAAGGACATCGTAGGCGACTGGCAGTTTTTGAAGAAGGTATTTATTATTGAATTACTTTTGAATTTAATTAAGAATCATATCCATGTGTAAGGGGTTTCGAGTTCTCACTGTACAATGGTGAAGCTGCTTGAATGGCAATGGGCATAGTCTAACTGTCTAAGCAAATAACACTTGTGCCATTTACTCTGGCTCTTGAATTTAAAGTTGTGCCACTTGCACCGGCTACTGAGTTTAGAGTCTTATAGTAAAAAGTTAATAAAAATATATCTCTGTATATATTATAATAAAATCGTGCACAAATAAGACATCTTTGTTGAAGTTATTCAATGAGGATGATTAAGGCTTTAGTACAGTTCGTTGTGTTCAGATTTTAACTCTCAAAATCCAGATTTAATGCTTGAATAAGATTGCTGTTGCAAATGTATACATTCAAATTTTAAAGATGTCTAAAATGGTAGAGAATTTCCAGCTAACTAAAAGATAAAATAGATATAAACTAGGCTAGGAGGGTCGAACAACTAGACTTTAGATTAGACAATTTAATGAGTCTTTAACTGTAGGTATGGCTGTAGGAAATTGTCTGAAGATAAACAAATTCAAACCAACAAGTATTAGTTTTCTATAGGAGATTTATTTCAGCCCCCAAAGCTACTAAAACGACAAGAGACTATGGTTGAAATGAAGGTAGATCCAAGGAATATATTTGCCTAGGGACAAGCATGAACTTATAACTTATAACTTATTTTAATTTATGTTTGAACTTTGAATGTTTCAAATTTTCAATGTGAATTGTGAATTTTCATTGTTCAATGAATCAATGACGAAATCTGAAAGTGAATATGCAATGACAATGTGCATGTATGGTACTATGGATCATTGGATCATGATGTATCATGTGAGTCATGTGACTATGACATGTTTCAGTTTTATTTTTAATATATATTATATAATATATATATATTATTAATAATTATATATATATATATATATAGTACCCTCGACGTACCGAAGTACCCTGTTTCAAAAAGTGTCGTACCCGTACCCGTACCCGTACCCACGTTTCTTGGCAACATAGATATTTAGTGTACAAGGAAGCTTTGAAACATGTAATGCAATTTTTGTCATCTATCATAAAATTATAACAATATCCAACAATAGGTTGCAAGCAAAGGTTTCATGAATGATGCCTCTTATAGAAATATCTAAGGTTGTACATCTTTTTTCCCGGGCTTTGTAATTATTGTTGTTTGTAACTTTGTCATGTCATAATATTATTAGTTGGAGGAGTACTATATCTATTACGTTATTTGAAAATAATTCAATGTGATTAATAGAGATGAATTTTTTCATTTCCATGTCGTCTCAGTTTGAGTTGCTTTAGTAAAACAATTTCCTGAAATGTGATTTGATTTCTTGAAATTATATGCAATTTTCAAAATTGTGCTTCACACATTTGGTTTAGTTAGATTTTTATATCTTGATTCTTGAATGTATTTCCAAATTTCAGTTCAGGAAAAAAATACTCTACTATTCAAAGTCAAATTTTTCTTGGCATTTGATTACAAATTAATAGTTCAATCCACTAATAATTGAGGGTACAAGGAAAGAGGGTCTAACGAAAGCGGGGCATCCACTAATAATTGATTGTTGTTGATAGAATGAAGGTAGAGAATATACATGCAATTTTGTTAGAGTTGTGATATTTTGCAGCCTGATCAATATGGACAGAAATGAATATCTGGGCCCTTTATCTTGTGATGGCAAGTGATCTTGATTCCTTTACTAGTTTGTCTATGTTTTTTTCCTTTCCACATTCATTCCTTACTCAAGAAGTTGTCATGCTCAAGCCTTCAAGGTTAACATATAGTTATGATATTCCATATTACATACAAGATATGGAGGTTTCCTCTACCAAATCAACAAGTGGAAGTTCTTGGCAATTGTATGAGTGTCACACAACAGAAATCCCGACCCACCTAGTAGATTATGGGGCCTTATATCTTGTTATGGCTACTTAATTATTTCTATTGGATCCTATTGTGCTTACTATTAGAATTTTCTTTCTGTTTCTTCTTCAATGATACATAATTTTTTGGGATGACTTTGTCTCTTCTACACTACAAGAGTGTCCCATTTCCTTTCATCTTCCTTAATGCATAAATTAAAGGTACATAGTTCAGATTAGTCTATAATTTAAAAAAATGTAGAAACCCTACACCATAGACAACTGCTTTTAACAATAATGGTGATATTACATCTTACCTACAAGATATGAAGGTTTCCCGCTGAATGTTTTTAGCCATTGCAATAAGTTGAATTCTAGGCAATTTTATCAGTGGCACTTTGCATAAAGGCTAACCCAACATGTGGATGTTGCCATCAGTGAATAGTTGGGGACCTTAGATCATTATAGCAAACGATCACTTGTGAATCATGTTGTCCTTTCCATTAGAATTCACCTACTATTCTGATTTGTCTTCAACACCAATATGCCAATAGTTAGATTTGTGATCACTCACTACCACCTTAGTTGCAGTGAAGAAACATCCAAATTTGTGAGGTGCTTGGAGGGCTCAAACCCTTGGCAGGTTTTGAGATATAAAATGTTTTAAGCATAATATACTTATAAGATTCATGGCCTTTGCATCCTTTGTGACATTGTTTCCTCTACTCAGTTGTTCAAATTTTGAGGCCAGTTTATTTAAAAGAGCATTTGGTTTTTGTGGAGTTTTTGTGTCTAAATTTGTGAATTGGAACTTTTTTGACAATAGATGTGGTTGGAACCAAGCTCTATTCTCTATCTGGAGCTAGAAGAGTCAAGATTGATGTGTCTCCATAATTCCATATTATCAAGGTATTAGATTGAGCAAGAAAAACATCTTCCTTCTAAAAGACTTGTGTAATTATAATGCCATATCATAGTTGGAATGGAGGTTGTTAACTCATTAAAAGGATTTTATTACTTCAAATTTATTCTCGATTTAGGGGCCTTAAAGAATCAATCTCAAATTAGTGGTATATGATGAATATCCAAATGTAGGGTCCAATTTGGAGGGATTGGTGAAGGTCCTTTGATGAGCCATTCCAGAGCCATGATTCAAAAAAATTGTATTCCTTGTAGTGTAAAAGGGTTGCACTGACACCAAATTTGAATGACAAGAGGGATTTGTGCATGGATATTTAGTGGATACAAAGACTTAAGTGTATGAAATTCTATATAGAAAAAGGTGGCTTTATGGATGGTGAGTTTTGAGTATGTGGTAAAACAAGTTCTCTTAAGCACATTTTGTGGGAATGCAAGTACCCAACGGTTTTTGGTAGAAGTTTCATAGGAAAAATTCTTCTATATTCTAAGTGAATGTACATTGGTAGGATGCATCCATGGGTGAGTCTAAACAATTGATTCTTTCATTTTTCATGGGTATTCATAATTGTTTTAAAGTTAATGCTTTGTTCATTGAGGTTAGCTATGTTCCTTCCTCCCATGGGATTTGGTGGGAAGAGATACATTTTCATCTCCAGGCTAAGTGTTTTCTTTTGGATAGAGATTTGAAGGATGTTGATGTCTTTGAAATAAAATGTTTGGATATTATATCAATGTTAATAATGTTGAGGATGATGTCTTAATTCTTTTTGTATGTATTTTCATATTTTACATTTTTGTACATGCAATATGATTAATATAAAGCATGTTTTCTTAAAAAAAAGTTTCATGTCTAATACTAACAAGCCTTCAAGGGAATCTTCGATTTCTTAAATCCTATAATGCTTCTCACATATTTTCTCCCTTCACCACTCTTCCTTAGGGCTTCCCATACAGTGGAAGCCATCCCTTTTACTCCTTTCAAACCCTACATACAAGAGAGGCACATTGGTTAGTAAACATCGGTGTATATAAATCACAAATAGAAGAGGAACATTGTGCATTTCTGTCATCAGTCTGTTGGTTGCTAGGGCAGACCCGGGTTCTTATACTATTATTTTAACCAAAAAAAAGACCCATAGTGTTGGCCCTTTCGGCAATAACCTGGGAACAGGTTGCAGTCTCACCCGAAACAGCTATGGGGTGCTGCAGAATCAGGTTTCTGTAGGAAAAAGAGGGATATTACTGTACCTTTAGCCTTAACAATTATTAATCATACAACAAAGAGCTGTGACAGTCACTTAATTAGCTTCGCAGTTTAGATAAATAGACAGTTACTTGCTTAACCCTTAACTGGGAATTCACAGTGAAGTTAATACTTAACAATATATCTTACTTATCATTCACCTACTTATCAAATGCATAAAACAAAGCAGCACAAACAAAAAGGAACCACCACAACACAAGATGTACGTGGTTCACCCCCAGTGTAGGGGCTACGTCCACAGAACTGCGTTTTATTCAACTCTTTACAAACAACAGTTCTGATCTGCGCACTTAGTTGCAGATCTCTGCGCACTCAGCTGCAGATCTTCTCAATAATCCCAAAACTGCGCACTTAGCTGCAGAGCCTTTCTTCGATCTGCACACTCAGCTGTAGATCATTTATTACAAAACCCTCTGCGCACTCAGCTGCAGAGGTCGTCCACGCACACAACTGGGACTTAACCTTAACAAAACCCTCTGCGCACTCAACTGCAGAGGTCATCCATGCACACAGCTGGGACTTAACCTTAAACCCTAAACAGGCCTTAGCTTCTTCGCATCAAATTATCATCATACAAGAACCTTCGGAAAAACTCTTTTCTCCTTTACCTGAGTGCCTATTTATACAAGTGCACTATTACAATACCATGTGTTTAAACCATGGGCTTAAAAACCATGCGTTCAAACCATGGGTTAATTACAAAAAGAGGGGCTTCGACCCAACCCCGACACCCCTAAGACTATTTTGGACCGCAACTCCACTTACAAGCTTCGCATCAAAACCGTGGAGTTGCCAAAATTAAGGACCTTCAAGGTCTGCGCCCCAACAGGTCCCTAAGACTCACCAGTGTCCTGTCCCGGGGCACTCTGCTGCTTTTCTGGTGGGGGGATCTTGTTGGCGAAGATAGTGAACTGCTTGTTGAGGTTGCGCATGATATCTTCGGCTGCTTGCTCCTTCTCCATGATCTCCTGCAATGTTGCTGATGATTCTTCGTTGGCCTTTTCCTGTGTGAATGCATCATATTCCTTCAAAACTTTGAGCTGGTTGTCCGCAGCAGTGCTCAGTTCTAGGGCCTCGTTAATAAGAGGCTGCACAGAGTTCACCAACAGTGTTTCTTTCCTTCTGCATGCCTCGATTTCTTGCTGGAGCTCATTGCTTTGCTTTACCTTAAGCATCTTCTGCATAGAAGGCAATGTCTTAATCTCTGCTTTTACTGCATCCAGCTCTGTCTGTCGCTGCTTGATAGTTTCTTGCAGCTTTTCTACTTCTACGTGGTCCTGCAAGTTTGCCCAGGCCTCAATGCTTTCATCTAGCAGCTTTGATGCACTGCTCACCAGATCTGAGATCTTCGTTGCCGAGGCCTGAATATTCCTGCGACGCTGTTCCCTGATCTCTGGTGGACTCTCCGGAATGATGCGAAGTTGAAGCTCCGCAACCTGAGCCTCATGCTCTACTTTCTTCTTCTCTATCAGGCTGCGAGACTGTTGTGCATAGTCTTTCAGCTTGGTGAGTCTCTGCTCTGGTTCTTCTTCATATTGCATGTCAAAGTCCGGGAGACTTCGACATGCCTCTTCCAATACTCGCACCAGTGTAGCCTGCTTGCTTTCTGCTTCCCCCTTCTTTTGCTCAGATTCTTCCAACTACGCTACGAGGCTCTCACTCTGCTTCATGGAATTTTCCAATTTCCTGTGTGAGTAGTTGTCTCGCTCTTGGATCTCGTTCATAATTGCCAATTGGCACAGATGCAGCTCCGACATAGATAACTTGGCGTAGTCTATCTCAACAGTCATACTCATCTGCGATCAAGATGCTGCGTCAGTTATTATGAGGGCCGCACTTGGGACCTATCCTTTGTTATTTATGGCTGGCCATTGCCGAGTATCTGGCTGCGCGCTTGCTGGGGCATTGCTTGCTGCAGCGCCAGTCGCTGATCTTTCTGCTAACGCCTTGAGTTCTGTAATTCGCTGCGCTACACCCGAGAGTGCATCAAGATGTGTAGCTGCGAATTCTGACCATTTGTTGGTTAGTGCTTCTATGGACCTTGTCAGAGCTTGATCAAGCTCTTCCATCGTCAAAGCGGGCTCTTCGACGATGTTCTTGCCCTTCGACGCCTTAGCTTTCTTTCTCGACGAAGGCTTCGTCACTTCCTCTGCTTCTGGAGACTTGCGCTTGTCTGTTGTAGTCTAGTTGGTTAGGATACTCGGCTCTCACCCGAGAGACCCGGGTTCAAGTCCCGGCAACAGAACCAATTTGTTGGTTGCTAGGGTAGACCCAGGTTCTTATACTATTATTTTAACCAACAAAAAGATCCACAGTGTTGGCCCTTTCGGCAACAACCTGTGAACAGGTTGCAGTCTCACCCGAAACAGCTATGGGGTGCCGCAGAATCAGGTTTCTGCAGGCAAAAGAGGGATATTACTGTACCTTTAGCCTTAACAATTATTAATCATACAACATTGAGCTTCGACAGTCACTTAATTAGCTTCGCAGTTTAGATAAACAGACAGTTACTTGCTTAACCCTTAACTAGGAATTCACAGCGAAGTTAATACTTAACAATATATCTTACTTATCATTCACCTACTTATCAAATGCATAAAACAAAGCAGCACAAACAAAAAGGAACCACCACAACACAAGATGTACGTGGTTCACCCCCAGTGTAGGGGCTACGTCCACAGAACTGCGTTTTATTCAACTCTTTACAAACAATAGTTCTGATCTGCGCACTCAGCTGCAGATCTCTGCGCACTCAGCTACAGGTCTTCTCAATAATCCCAAAACTGTGCACTTAGCTGCAGAGCCTTTCTCCGATCTGCGCACTCAGCTGCAGATCCTTTCTTACAAAACCCTCTGCGCACTCAGCTGCAAAAGGTCGTGCACGCACACAGCTGGGACTTAAACTAAACAAAACCCTCTGCGCACTTAGCTGCAGAGGTCATCCACGCACACAGCTGGGACTTAACCTTAAACCCTAAACAGGCCTTAGCTTCTTCGCATCAAATTATCATCATACAAGAATCTTTGAAAATCTCTTTTCTCCTTTACCTAAGTGCCTATTTATACAAGTGCACTATTACAATACCATGTGTTTAAACCATGGGCTTAAAAACCATGCGTTCAAACCATGGGTTAATTACAAAAAGAGGGGCTTCGACCCAACCCCGAAACCCCTAAGACTATTTTGGACCGCAACTCCGCTTACAAGCTTCGCACCAAAACCGCGAAGTTGCCAAAATTAAGGACCTTCAAGGTCCGCGCCCCATCACAGTCACATAGTTTGCATACAAAATATAGACACAGTAAGTTAAATGGTAGACACAATCATTTGGCTAGCTTATAAATGTTATTGTTGTTTTGTTGATAATTCATGTGATACCACTAATACTTACGTTGCCATAATGATGCTTGTTGTTGATTGAAATATGACAATGTTACACTAATGACTGTCATTTATCTTATAGTGCTGTAGATGATTGATACTTGTCTGAACATCATCGTTGCATATTTTTTCTTAGTTGAAATTGATGGTTGCATGCTAGAGCCACGATCAAGACCGTAAAAGACTGATATTGTATCTCTAATGCTGAATTTTTAACACTGATTATACACTGCTACACATTGTTTATGATTTTAATGCTAATGGTATAATACTGTGTTGAACATGGTCATTGTCATAACATGTGGGTAGATGGACTCAAATGCTCGCTATTTTTCAGCATTTTCACATAACTAATGATACTAATTGTGATGTTATGACTGAATATCTATCTATCTATCTATCTATCTATCTATATATGTTGTATCTACTATTGTCATAATTATCTACTTCATGCTTGTATTGGTGTGTTTGGACGATAATAAATGCTTATATGTGAATGATATATGCTTATGTGTTTGTTGGATAAGGCTAACCTTTGGGCTGATATAGTGTTGCAGTAATAATAATATCAACTTTGTCTCACCTCTTTGCTCCCTTCACCACTCTTCCTTAGGGATGCCCTTACAGTGGCAGCTCTCCCTTTTACTCCTTTCAAACCCTACATACAATAGCTGGTGCTCCACATAATACTGATACTAGTTTGTCTACTATTTCACATCAAAATCTGAATTCTTAGAGACCACCATGTCAAAGTTTTTTTGAATCATTAGAGCATAAAATTGAAGATGCAGATCATGCAAGTAATATGGATGAAGCCAATGAATTGGATGGTGAAATAGTTGTTAGTGGTAAGAGCAGGGTTTCTTCTTTTAGTTGTTTGAATGAATTAGCAGAGCATGATGACAAAGGAGCACTTTTACAAAGTACAAGGTTGGATTTCGAGATGAAATTTCAATTCAAGAACAAGAAGAATCTACGAGTGCAACAAATAGAGAAGGTAAATTTGTTCCCTGTAATTTGTCTATGGTATACTGATGTCAAAATATTGGTATTAGGGCAGTTTTGTGTCTCTTTCTAGAATTATAAATGAGGCCTTAAATGTAGGAACACTGATTCAAATTTTTTTGTGAAGTAATACCAGTCAATTAACAGTTTTTGGGTACCATAATTATGCATACTATTTTGTTGTGGATTTTTATATGAATTTTGTGCAACTTTCAAATTTTCAATTTGCAAAAAATTCACATGCAATATCTTTTGGTAGGATCTTTTGTCTGCAAGAAGGATTGAATGCCTATGAACTCTGTGTTTTTTAACGTAACAACCACTTTAGTATAATGTTTAAGGTCGGTGGTTTTTTAATAGTTTTTTTTCCATTTATTTGATTTTGAAGGGTAGATGTTCATTATTTAATTGTCATAGAAAGATTTATTGAGTCAATTTGAGTGTGTTATGGTTTTAACATTCTCTTAATTTACAGTTCAAGGGGGATCTATACCTCCTAGAAACAGATCAAGGTTATACAAATCAACCTGGTTTGGTGTAGGCAAAACTTAATGAGGTATTGTGTCAGTATTTACTGCTACTGTATTTCTTAATCCTGAGATTTATTGACTTTGTATCATTTTTTCTGTTTACTAGTGTTATTGTTCTAAGAAAGTCATTTGCATGGTTGTTGGTAGCTGTAATGATTTTGATTTCTTTCAACTTGATGTGCAAAAAAAATCCACTTTCTAAGGATAACATTTTAATGGTTACCAATTACGTTGATTTGCTTACTATATTTTTTAATTTATCTAACGTTAACCATTGTTGTTGACTACATTATATGTGATTTGTATTACTTTTACTGTTATTTATTGTCCTTAGATGCTTCAAATTTAACACATGGACCTTTGGGAGTGTTAAGTTGAAAAAAATGAAAATTATGTTATATATGTTACCACATTGTTTTCTCCTTTACGTATGCTAGTTTAACCTGTTCATTAATTTATTACTATTGTTGTTGTTTATTGTCCTTGGATGCTTCTACTTTAACACAAGGACCTTTGGGAATGTTAAGTAGAAATAAATGAAAATTATGTTATATATGTTACCCCATTGTTTTCTCCTTTATGTATGCTAGTTTAACTTGTTCATTAATTTATTACTACTCCTGTTATTTATTTTCCTTGGACGCTTCAACTTTAACACATGGACCTTTGGGAGTGTTAAGTTCAAGAAAATGAAAATTATGTTATATATGTTGTATTGTAGTCACTCGAAGTGTTTCATAGCTTGGAACTTCTTATACGGCGACGATAAAACTTATTTTTATTGTACGGAACAACTATGGAATATAAACATTAAGAGAGAAGATAAAAGTTTGACCCTTGGTCTTATGGGTAAAAGAGTTGTTTCCCCACCTTGATTGTACACCTTGCTCTTATGGGTAAAAGGGTTATTTTTGTACGTTGATGTTACACCTTGGTCTTGTGGGTGAAAGGGTTGCCTTTCCACTTTGTTATGACCACTCTTGTCAACCTTTGATCTTGTGTTGAACCTTGTTGGTACTTATGCTAGCGCCTCCCTCTCCTAGTGTGGTACCTTGACCCTTTTATCATGATGACTTTCCATTCACATTTGTTAACTTGTTCTGAGATGGAATGGCATTACAATAAATTCACTTTAGTGTTTAAAAAAAACCTACCTACCTACCTTAAGAACTACACCTAGTCTCCCTATACTACTTATTTCTTTGCTAAGACAAAACCATGATATCTGTGGGTTGTTTGGACAGAACCATGACCTCCGTGGGCTGTTTGGATAGAGTCGTGAACTGTGTGAGTTGTTTGGACTAGGATGTGACCTCTTTTGGGTTGCTAAGATGGGTTGTGACATTTGCTGAGTCTACTAGACTGAACCATGATTGTTCCTTGGGATGCCTCAAATCGATCTATGGTCTATTGATTGTTTTGAGGTCTTTTATGTGAGTGTGTTGTTGTTGGTACCTACCACGACCTTTACTAGGGATGTTGCGGTTCTTGTTCATCTTGCTGCAACATGACGAGCCTGTTTAGACTTTATAGAGGTTTCTTGTGCTCCTTTTCAGCCTCCTTGAGGCTACTACTATGTATAGAAGTGTGTCACAGTCTGATGGAAGTGATAGAGTGTGGGTTACTGTTGCCTCTGCATATTTGAAAGGACCTTCTATTTGTTTGATGCATGACTATCCTAAAAGATTGTCATTTATTGCATCAATGGGATTGGAAGTTCACCCTCATTTTTAGACTGCTATGATTAATACCTTGAGGTATGTATTTGTCTCATTCCGCCCTACAACTACTTATCAATATCTCTCTCATGTATGTCCATTGTTTTGTTAGCGACTTGTCTCCTAAGAGACAAAGTCTGATCATAATATATATCTGAGTATATAAAATAAGGTATAAACCACATTGTTTTTTTCTTTTCCATTTATAATTTTATTGCATGTTCTTGACTAATTCTATTGTACAAATATGGGACTCTACATCCAATAGACAGGTAGAGTAAATTACTACTTTCATGTTTTCAATTTCTTTTTGTTTAGTTTAAACAGTGGCATCCGAAGTGGGAATTTTAGATAAATTTGCACATTTGCGGGAGATTTGCCAGTTCTCTTTCGAGGTATAAATGATAGTGGGATTGGCATAGTCTATCTTTAACTTTTATTTTATTTTCTTTATATATCAATATGAACATGGTTTGTTTCCTTTTGCAGGTTAGTGGTTGTTTAAGTCACCTCTGAATAAAATGATCACATAAGTATTCATACCTCTTGTCAGCAAGCAAACTTGAAGATATTGTTGCTAATATTTCATCTCATTTCATTTCCATTTATCTAGTGGCGAAGAGTACTTAGAGTTAATGGCCATTCTTCTTGTTGTGAATTGTGAAATATACTAGTTCAAGTTTTGGTCCTTTGAAGTTAAGATGGACATCCAAATCTGATTGAAACTATTTCAAGGTTGTGTAAGATGTTGAACCTGAGAGAAACATGCACATGTGTTCATTTTACAGGGGATGGTGGCTTGGAACACATTGGAGGAAGATGAGTTTGGGACACCATTTCTAATCCTTTGCTTCTATATAAACTGAAATTCTCCTTTCCATGGCATCATCCACCATTATCTTCAAGTTTCATCTTATGAATTTTTAGTCAAATTCAAATATATTGGCATGAATCTAGATGACTCGGTAGATAGTTTAACAATGGATGCATGCTTGTCATTCCTATAGATTCATAATGAATTAATTGCAATCAACACCTCAGTTGGTTTTAAAGAAGGACCTATATGAGCATAACCTATAAATCTATGAGATTTTTGCATTTTGAATCATTCAAGCATACAAAATAATGATTACCAAGTTACTATAGATCCATAATGGATTACCTTGTACTAATCCTTCAAGTCCTTAAACAGCATTTATTAAGTGCAAATATATTTTGTATTTTTGAATGATGCAAAATTTGTTTGAATATCATCATTGTCAAGCAATAACAACTTCTTAAAGGATGCTAGCTCAATGGTAGAGCACCTGCCTAATTATAGGTAGGAGGTTTGTGGTTCGATTCCTCTGTGCCCTATCATAAGGTTGTGACTAAAAAAACAACTAAGTTCACATATATATGACTATTAGTAGCTAATTTCTAGTATCTTATAGCGTGACTAACGGTTTAGTCGTATTTAGCTTAGTCATTAATATGTTATCATCTAGTAGTTTATTTAGTTGTATATTTGGTCATTAATTGTGGAAATCAATGACTAAATCAATGACTATATCAATGACTAAATGAATGACTAATAAGTCAACCAATTAATGGCTAAGTTAAATACGGCTAAGTTAGTCAAGCTATAAGATAGTGGAAATTAGATACTATTAGTTGCCAACTAAAAAATAGTCATTAATATCTGAATTTTAGTCATTTTTTAGTCATTAATTCCTCATTTTGTACTAGTGTTTCCATCTCAATAAATATGCTTATTCGTACAAAAACACGTTTGTGTGCCATATAGCATGCATTTCCATGTTTTGTACGTGAAACGTCATGGGGACGCATTTCCATGTTTTCAGTGTGAAACGTGATGGGGATGCATTTCCATGTTTTCGGCATGAAACGTCATGGGGATGCATTTCCATGTTTTTGGCATGAAACGTCATGGGGATGAGGTGGGAGGAATTTCATACAAAATAGGTTACAACACCTTCCATTGAAGAAGGATAAATTGAGAGATCATAAATCAAGCAAACTAGTCAGTTACGGTGACCTCCTCCAAAGAAGCATAAATCGAGTGAGCCAACCAGGTTATGTCCCTAATTAAATAATTTCCAAATAAGACTACTTGCAAATAATATTCCATTAACCTAATAATTCCGTAGGTTGAGATGGAGACATAAATTTTGTAATAATGGGCTATGGGACCTAAAAGGACTTTATTTTACCATATTCACATTTAAATGGGTCACATAAATGATAAATTCTAAGAAAATAAGGTGGCATGGGTTCATTCTCGGATGTGGGTTCTCAACAGGGCGACGACGGATGGAACATGGGAGATAGGGCACGTGCTAATGCAGGTGGAATCCCCTCCCCAATGATCCTCCATGCTTAAAAATGAAATCATTGTTCTTCGACTGCAATGAAAGACTCCCCAAGTGTGTAAAATATCCCTCACGCTGCAAATATGATAAGGTGCTGCTCCACAATGGTTTCCATCACATGGATTTTGTACCAGCTTGTTCATCTCGAACTCCTCACCATGCCGAAATGTACTTGTCTTGGGCACTAGTATGTTCTCCATGCGTAAGGGAAATGCTATAACAAGCGTAATCCAGAGCTCCATAAGCCGAAAAGGAGTTATTGAGACATCATTTAGACGTAGAGGTTCAGTCACAGAAGCTCAATCACATAGGTTCAGTCACCGAGATTTAGTCACAGAGGTTCAGTCATTTTTCCACATTATGGGACACTTCAAGTGATCATGGTGCATTGGGTTCTCCTCTCGGCAAAAGCCCTGGACAATATCACCTTGACTTGGAATCTACCCAACTCTTTGATGATGTCTTATGTTGGGAAAGGTGTGAACGATACTGATTGGGAGGATCTCTTCCATGAGGAAATGCCAAAATATATATGTGACTCCATTTCAGCCATGGAGGACGAGATCTACACGTAATTCAGGCTCAAGCTTGGGCCTGAGGTCACTATTTCAAACTATTGGAGGCTGAAATTTATTTTAGCCAGAGCTATGAGAGAAAGGGAGAGCTTTGGACAATATGTAAATCTCACTGTTAGCACCTTCAAGGAGGATGCTGAGAGAGGTCTGGTTCACATGATAGATCTCATGCAGCTCTCGAAACCGCCCTTCCAACGCGCCAATAAGGACACCAATGAAGCCGACGCCAACAAAGCCAATGAGGATGAAGCTAAATCCTCTAGAAAAATATAGCAGCTTATATCAACAACTCTGGTTATGCTCTCTTTTGCTATGTTTATGGTTTATCTCAACACTTATTTATTATTTAACCTATTTAGATGTGTGAAGCTTCCAATGTATAAAGGTTGGGAAACTAACACTATGGTTAGATATTCAGTCTAGGATCTTTTGCATACTTCTCTTTTTTGGTTCCATGATCATCGCCTGAATCCATGATTATGGAGTCAGACTCGACTATGTATTTGTATTTTTTCCATTAAGCAATAGAATGAGCACCTCTTACTAATACAAAAAAGGGTGGCATCGGTTCATGAAGACACTTGGAAGCTCATGGAGCCTTTGGATGACTAGATTCCCCACACACTTGGTGTGATCTTCATCCAAATTCGAACACATGGGTAATGTAACGTTATTGGAAGGTTATGTGGTGTCAAATATCATATAATTATCCAAGGAATTCGAATAGGAAAATGAGAATAACTCCCATGGAAGAGGAAGCGACTAGAAGACAAGGCGTGCCACTTGGAAGGAGGTTCCATGCAATATATGACAACAAATGATGAAAGATTCTATGACAAGTATGACAAATTCAGACTTGATTGCAAAAATATGAAAAATATGACATGACGGGGCTATAAATAGCCACCAAGAATTCAAATTTGGGAGTTAGAGGCAGCCATTCGAATTGGGGAAAGAATTGGAGCATGAAGAGGAAGACAAGTGTCATGAGAGTTACTAAACCACTAAGATGAGTTGNAAGGACTCATGAAGTTAATAAATAATTTCATGAGGAATTTGAATGTATTTTGATCATTTTTTAATAGTCCTTTAGAATTTTGGAGAGCTTTTGCTTGTCCATTGCATGGTGAGTGTTCACTCTCCCTACTTGTGAACCAACTTCGAGGGAGTTGGATTCCTTTCCAAGTTGGTTAATGGAGATGCCATTAATACCTCTCATTGGAGCCTAATGAAGGAGTTTTTGTTACAGGTTGAAGGTCCATACAGCCGAGTTCTCATCTATCTCCTTATTCTCTCATTCTTTCTTCTCCATCCCCCCACACTCTCATGTTGATGGAACACTTGTTGGAGTGGTGCTTGCACTTTGCTGAGCATATTTGATTCCAAAGATTGGATATATCATGTATGGATCTGTAATATCATATCCATATTCTCTGTAAGTCTAAATATCATAAATACATGTATGAAAGGCTTGCATTCCCCATGCTCTTGAATAACTAGTTTTCATGAATTTGGCTTCAATCTTGAAGTGGTTTTATATCAGATTTATGTGAGGAATTTTATATGAGTTTTATGATTTCAGGGAATCCATATATTATGTAATACTCTATAATTTAATTCCCATATTCTATTCAGCTCAAAATCCAAGAAAATTCTGTGTGGAAAGCTTGCATTCTCATGCCATTGTATCACTAGTTTTCATGGATTTTGGTTTCAATCTTGAAGTAGTTTTATACTATATTTGTATGAGGGATATTCTATGAGTTGTATGATGTCATGGAAAAAATATATGATGTTTTACTCTTTAATTTCATGTTCCTATGCTCTGTGGGTCACAATCCAAGAAATCCATATGTGAAAGTCTTGTAATTCCATGCTACTAATTCACTAGTTTTCATGTATTTGACTCCCATTCTGAATGAGTTATATACAAGAATTGTATGAGGGGATTTATATGGTGTTTAATACTGTTGGGGAATAAATTTTTATGTTGTATATTGTATCTATATGATCCTTTAACTCTACCTTTCATATGTCAAAATTGAGCTAGTTATGCAATTTCCCCATAAGCAATTTCACTGAAAGTTATCAAATGAATGTGGAACTCTATAACCAGTTTGTAGAAATAATAATCATGTGTAATAAAATTCCATGAGGTATTGTATTATTTCCCATACTCTTCTTACAATTTTTTTAGGTTCGTACATGAGTTGGGAAGCCCAGTTGGCCTACACCCTAGGGGGGATTTCATCACAATTTCCTAGTAATTTTGGCGTTTTTTCCATCAGCCCCAAACAAGGTCGCAGAGGTATAAATTTAGATACAAAGTGTACATAAAACACCTTGGTATGTTTTAAGGCTCTCTATACCATTTCTTTAAAGTTTGGGACCATTTGGTGAAAGTTGGAACCCTCTAGAGTCGTGACTAGTTAAGCTCAAACTTTTCCCAATTTGTAATTTTCTCCAAAATTCCAAAAAAGGGACATTACAAACCATCAATCCTATAGGATAATATCGATTGTTGTATATATATGCATAATAATTTGCTTACATTTCATGAAATTCATGTTAGTTAAAAGTATACTTGGCTAGGCCCCTTTATGCTGAGATGAAACGTCTCAAAATAGGGAAAAAATAACTATCTATGATACAGAGAATCTAAGATAACAATGAATGTAGGAAAGAGTGGGTAAATCAGATACTTACTTATTGTTTTAGCTCGTCGATAATGGAAAATGGTATTAGATACGTTTGTCCCAAAGAGGAGAAGAATACTCATTGTTGATGAAGACCGCAACGGGGAAAAGACCTCTCTCTATTGTTCACTGCTTTACATAACTAGGTGACTAGATCTATTGGAGGTGGATATCTCCACTTTGTACATACATATTTTAGGTGGCTACTGCCAAATTCTTAAATTATGACCTAGGATTCAAACTATGGTTTTCTCAAATCTTTGAGTTGACAATAAAATTACTAATTTAAATCCATTTGATTCTCAATTGTTTAGATCTCCTTCTCCATGACCTAAACTATGTTGAATTATAAAGTTGTTAACAAGAAACAAGAGGCGTTGTTAACATGTCGACTTCTCTCCTATTTGGGAAAATAACACTCTATGTTTCTCATTCATAGAGTGAATACATAACTAGTGTTTTTGTATATCCTCACCTTTGTTGCTTTCTCAATGGGCGACCCTCTTGCTTGGAATGTTTGACATCATTATGAGATGGATTCATCAGGAGGCATGTTTGTTTAGATTGAAATTGAGGTTTGCTTCTAGAGTTATATGAATTCCTAAATATTTATATTGTTTAGGATAAGATTATATTCACCTCTCCAACCATTGCAGGTAGTGACATCCCAAAGTCTTATGACTTTGACTAGACATGGAATTTGGCCTCTATTATAATTCTAGAAGAGGTGTTAGACGAAGGAATTTTTATGATGTATTTGCTTTGTCAATTTGGAATCTATTACAATTCTAGAGGAGGTGTCTTCAAAGGCTTTTTTATAATATATTTGTTTTTGAAAATCCTTTGACTTGGAGCATGACTCAAAATATTCTACCCATGATTTTTGAGATGCAATTTTTTGTCTCCAAGAAGATTTTTGAATTCTTTGAAGTGACTTCGGATCTGGTGCCTGGGAGGGAGGGGTTTGTTTGCTGGTTCGTGAATGCTCCTTGATCTTTTGTTTGACAGCCCCAAGATCTGAATCCATTTATGAGAGTAGAGCTTCGGCTCTGGTTTGTTCTTGAGTTCTTGATTTGTGAGCTGTTGCTTGAAGTCCACTAATTGGATGCGTGAGTAGAATCCATCATGTCATCATATCATAGTTCCAACTTGGTGCTGAACTGCTTCAATCTGTGTGTTGGAAGGAAGATCTTGCCTCTTTTTTGAAGAATTGTGGACTTCAATAAGTTTCTTCTTTTCTTTTCTTAAGTTCAGAATCAACTTCACTGGCTCTCCCTTGTGGAGGCTGTTGGTATCTTTGTTGTGCAGTGCTCAGACCAACTTTCATTTCTTGAAATTTTTTGAGGTTTCTTTTCCTTTGTAGGTCATGGTTTGAGTTTGAGTTCTATCAGTCTTCTGCAGTATTCTCTGGTGTCTGGAAACTGCCTTGGTGGTCTCCTTATGGATTACGAAAGGGATCCTCCTTTGCCTCTTCCTTCGGATCTTGAAGCATTCAAGAAATTGATTGCTTCCTATGGGAAGAGGATGTAGAAATTGAACCCAGGTGTTAGAACAATTACACTCACAAAAAATTGCCAATTACACATGCAAATTACACACAAAGGAGACTGAATATGGAGCAGAACACTAATCTATATTGAATAAGTGTACAATAGCCAACCCTGTGAAGTCATAGGCTACCACAATAAATAATTACATGAGAGATTTGAATGCATAAGGATGCCATTCGAATTTCGTCAAAAGCAGGCTTACTAAATCTAAGCAAATCCCCCATAGGTGCATAAAGCAGTTTCCAAATCTGTCTAGGAGCTCACGAATTGGCAAAATCAATTAGGCAAGCTAATAGATGATGGAAGGAAAACTCATACATGCTTTTCTTAGGAGAAAAGAGTGGAGGATGATGAGGACAAAAAACAAGTTAACTTCACTTAGTCAAACTTTCCCAATTGCCTTAAAACTTAGAAAAAGCAGGCAATAAAGCAGAAAAAGCAGACATGCGCTAGGAAGGCCAGGAATAAAGTAGATTTGATTCCAAGTGGTTTCCCAAGCACTCCATGACTCAAATTTATCAATTTTGACCACTTTGGATGTGTGGAGGACAACTTGCATAAGGTGGGATATGGAAACTAGGCAAATAAGACAAAAAATGGATTAATTAATTTCTAAGGTAGCTAACTATGGGTTGATTATTCTAACACCCCCCCTTAAGCCTGAATTATGAGTAAAATATCAGAAAATTATAGGGCCTAGCAACAAGGCTTAGTCACCCTTTACATACTGCATGTCCATTTAACCAAGGAAAGAGGCAAAAACCCGGTGGGAAAAATCCTCCCTTAAACATGGATAGTCAAACAAAATTTGAAAATCTTGTCATCACTCATGCTTCACAGCATGATCAGCAATCCCCAGCAGTGATTTGAGATTGCTGAATGTCTTCTCAGAAAAAACTTTGGTGAAGATATCTGCTACTTGTTCTGAAGATGAACAGAAGAGTAGGTGAATGGTGCCATCATGCACACGCTGTCTGATGTAGTGCATATGGATCTCAATGTGTTTGGTTCTTTGTCTCTGAACTAGATCATTGCAGATTTGAATGGTACTATGATTATCACAATAGATAGTAGTTGAGTATTCTGATTCGAAGCCACACTCACCAAGTAACCCTTGCAACCATAAACATTGAGTTGTTGCATTTACAACTCCTCTGTACTCCGCTTCTGTAGATAAGAGTGCAATGGCACTCTGTTTCTTGCTTGACCAGCTGATTGGTCCTTCAACAAGCATGAACACATATCCTGATGTTGAATTTCAATCTGTGTTGTCACCTGCCCAATCACTATCAGTAAACCCAATAAAATCAAGATCAGATTTAACTTTGTAGAAGATCCCATGAGTCCTTGTTCCCTGAACAAAGTTAAGGATCCTTTTGGCTGCTCTCCAATGGATCTCATGAGGCTGATCCATGTATCTTGAAGCCACACTTACTGCATAAGAAATATCAGGTCGAGTATGTGTAAGAAACATCAAACATCCAATCAATTGCCTATACAGTGTATTGTTTACCATAAGTGAAGAATCAACTTCTTCAAGCTTAACTCCTGAAAGGAAGGGAGTCTTGCTTGGATTGAAATCCTTCATGTTGAATTTGTTCAGCAAATCCAAGGCATACTTGGACTGATGCACTTTGATTCCTTGTTTGGTTTGAGCAATCTCGAGCCCCAAGAATTGGCTCAATAAGCCCAAATCAGTCATTGAGAATGCATGGTTCATTGCATCCTTCAAGGAGGCAATTTCATCCTTTGAGCTTCCTGTAATGAGAAGGTCATCAACATACAAAACAATAATCATTAATGAACCATGAATCAGCTTCAAATAGACATTTGGATCTGACTTGCATCGAAAAAAATTCAGTGATAGTAGAAAGCTATCAATCTTGGCATACCAAGCCCCGGGGGCTTGCTTAAGCCCATACAATGACTTCTTTAGCCTGCACACAAGAGATGGATTAGTAGAAAATCCTTGAGGCTGCTGCATGTAAATATATTCAGTGAGATCTCCATTAAGGAAAGCACACTTCACATCCATGTGATGTACCTCCCACTGCTTCGAAGCTGCAATGGCTAAGGCTAACTTGATGGAGTCCATCTTTGCCACTGGTGCAAAGGTCTCATTGTAGTCTATGCCATGTACTTGTGAGTAGCCCTTGGCTACCAATCTGGCCTTGTATTTCAAAGGTGAACCATCAGCATCAAATTTGGTTTTGTAAACCCACTTACACTGAACTAGCTTCCTCCCTGGGAGAAGATCAACCAGCTCCCAAGTGTTGTTCTTCTGGAGTGAGTTGAACTCTTCTTTCATGGCTGTTTTCCATATTGGATCATGTGCTGCATCTTCATATGTCTGTGGGTATGATTCAACCATCAGATAGCATTTCTTTGCAAACATAGGATCTTTCATGCACAGAGCACTCTCAAACTGAGATCTAGTCCTCCTAGGATCATTAGGATTTCCAGCTAGTTCTCCAGCTGCATGAATGGTCTTTGCTGCCCATTTTGGTCTTGTAGGACTGTTAGGATATGCAATTAAATCATAATTATCAGACATATCAGAATCAACAAGTTCAACTATCTCTTCACTTACATTCAATGGTTCTGGTGGTGAAGAGGATTCTCCAACTTCCACTGCTGCTAGGGGCTCTTCTTGGAAATGAACACACCTTTCAATGAAGGCTTTGTTTGTGATCAAATTGATCAGCTTGTACTCTTTTGAATCTTTAGAGTGCCCAACAAATAGACACTCTTGGCTTTGGGGCTGCAAAGCCTTCCTCTTTTCTGTTGGAATTCTAGCCCAAGCCCTTGAGCCAAAAATCCTGAAATGGGTCACATCTAGCTTGTGCCCACTCCATGATTCGAAAGGAGTCATACCATCAAGATTTTTATGAGGCACCCTATTCTAGATATAGGCTGCATATTTTATAGCTTCGGCCCAAAACTTTGGTGGCAAAGTCTTAGCCTCCATCATGCATGTTGCCATCTCTTTCAGTGATCTGTTCTTCCTCTCAGCAACACCATTTTGCTATGCTGTGTAAGGGATAGAATGCTGCATCTGAATACCTGCATCTGCATAATATTGAATGAAATCAAACTTGACATACTTAGCACCATTGTCAGATCTGAGGACCTTGAGTTTCCTCCCAGACTGGTTTTCAACCAAAGCCTTAAAGACTTTGAAGAGGCCAAAAAATTCAGACTTATGTTTCAGGAAGTAAACCCAGTAGTACCTGGAAAAGTCATCTATGAATGTCAATGGATATTTGGATTGAATCATTGACATATGAGGAAATGGGCCAGCAACATCACTGTGGATCAACTCAAGAGGTGCAGAGGTTCTCTCATGACTAGCTTTCTCAAATTTATGCTCTAGGTGTTTTCCTAAGATGCAACCTTGACAGACTCCTTTGGAAAACTTAATCTTTGGTAACCCTATGACCATTTATTTTTCACTAAGATCAGAAAGATACTTGTAATTAAGGTGAGAAAATATTTCATGCCAAATCTTGCTTGCCTCATTAGCATGAATCAGAAGAGTAGAGGGGTTTGAGTAGGGTAGGAAGTGTGAGAACATGTATACCTTCGAAGTATGATTTGCAACTCCTTTTGCAATGACTTTACCACTTGGGATCTCCGTGATCTCAACTTCATCAGGGGAGAATATGACCTTCTTTGGAGACCCTGTGTGGGTCATCTGATACACTGATAAGAGGTTAGAGGCAAGACCTGGAACATACAACACATTGTTGAACTTACCATGGTCAAGATCAATCCTCCCTTTGCCCAAACTTTCGGTGAGAGAGTCATCTCCCAGTACAATTTGTGGACCTTTCGACATGTCAAGTGAGGTGAATGCCTCCTTGGTCGAAACCATATGTCTTGAAGCTCCAGAATCAATGATGAAACTAGGTGAGCTTGATGTGCCAGCAACCAATGCATGAACTCTCTCTCTGTCTTCTGAATTTGATCCTCCTTCCCTCTTCTTTGAGCTATCAGGAAGGGAGATGCCATTCTTCTCCAGGAGTTGGGTCAGCATGTCAATTTGCTTCTTCATGCAGGAGCTTTCAGGATGATTTCCCTTACTGGAGTATGCACACTTTCTCATTTCTCCTTTGTTCTTCTTCTTTTGAAAGTTCTTCTTGGAACCTTGGGGCTCCTCTGGAGACTTGTTCTTGTCTCTCTTTTGCTCAGGTGGCTTCTTAGCTTTCTTCTTGACTTTTGAATCCACCCTCAAATCTCCAACAACCAGAGCTTGGTCTTTGGAAGGTTTGATGGTGCCCATCATCACCAGTTTATCTTGTTCTTGTGTGAGAGATTCCATGAAATCTGCAAGGCTAGGCATATTCCAGGCTCGAGATATCAACTTTGTGGGATAGAAGGTCGAGACAAACACTGAATAGTCAGGGCCAAGATTCAAGAGTATGGCCAAAACCAGTTTCTCATCCTTCTTTTCGATCCCACACTGTTTTAGCTGCAAAACAAGGGATTTGAACTTGGAAAAATAGAGTTGCAGGGATTCAAATCTATTGGGACTCAGGGAGATCAATTCATTTTCAATTTGATGTCCCCTCATCTCATTTGTCTTACCAAAAAGCTCAAAAATCTTCTCCCATACTTCATTTGGTGATGTCAATCCATCAAGATGGAAAAGGAGGTCTCTGGATATGCTCAGACACAGGAGACCATAGGCCTCATCCCTCCTGTTGTGCCATTTAATTTTCTCTGCAGCTGCATTGGGCTCTGCTTCTATTGCCATAGTCACTCTGTAGAGGCCTTTCGCTCTCAACAGTATCTCCATCTCTGCTTTCCATTCAAATAAGTTAAATGGAGTCAAGATGATCTTCTGAGATTGATCCATAGCTCAGAAGTTGTCCCTTCAGTCAGCATAATGCTCCCAGTCAATGATGTCGAACCTGCAATACAAATTGGAAGGAGAGAAATCGATCTAAAAAGGCTCTGATACCATGTGGAAATTGAACCCAGGTGTTAGAACAATTACACTCACAAAAAATTGCCAATTACACATGCAAATTACACACAAAGGAGACTGAATATGGAGCAGAACACTAATCTGTATTGAATAAGTGTACAATAGCCAACCCTGTGAAGTCATAGGCTGCCACAATAAATAATTACATGAGAGATTTGAATGCATAAGGATGCCATTCAAATTTGGTCAAAAGCAGGCTTACTAAATCTAAGCAAATCCCCCATAGGTGCATAAAGCAGTTTCCAAATCTGTCTAGGAGCTCACGAATTGGAAAAATAAATTAGGAAAGCTAATAGATGATGGAAGGACAAATCATACATCATTTTCTTAGGAGAAAAGAGTGGAGGATGATGAGGACAAAAAACAAGTTAACTTCACCTAGTCAAACTTTCCCAATTGCCTTAAAACTCAGAAAAAGCAGGCAAGAAAGCAGAAAAAGCAGACATGCGCTAGGAAGGCCAGGAATAAAGAAAATTTGATTCCAAGTGGTTTCCCAAGTGCTCCATGACTCAAATTGAGCAAGTTTGACCACTTTGGATGTGTGGAAGACAACTTGCATAAGGTGGAATATGGAAACTAGGCAAATAAGACAAAAAATGGATTAATTAATGTCTAAGGTAGCTAACTATGGGTTGATTATTCTAACAGAGGAAAGGGGGACCTTTACATAATTTTTTCAAGAAAGTTGACATTCCCTTAGTGTAACTTCCTGTTGAATGTACATGCTGATCGACTATTCACCTTGCTGAGCGTGGGCTTATTGGTCAATTCATAGGGCTTTGGACATCTCCAAAGACTATTGATGGATGTGTGTAGAGAAACTGGAGACCCTTAGTAACTGAAGAAATTAGAAGCCACTTTGTAGGGAAAGGGTATTATGTATATGTTTTTGACTCTGCAGTGGATCGCGACCTCATCTTTCGAAATGGTCCATAATTTATGGGCCCTCAGGGGATTTATTTGAACAAATGGAGTCTAGATTTCGACCCTTCTCTAGATGTTTCGTCGGAAGTCCCTGTTTGGATAAGCCTCCCCAATTTAGCCTTGTATTGCTGGAGTTCAGAATCCCTTGAAGCCACTAGAAACAAGCTTGGTAAATACATTGATAGTGAAGAAAGGAAAGACCAATATTCATGTGCAAGAATTTGCGTTGAAGTTGATTTGGAAGTAGGTCTTCTTGAGGCAATTAACCTAACAATAGCTAAATGGTATTGTATCCAGGAGCTAGAATATGAAAAAATTCCATTCAAGTGTCGTTTTTGTCATGACTATGGTCATTTCACCTGAAACTGCAAAACAAAATCAGAAATGATCTTGAAAAAGAAAAGTCCCCATGGACACAAATTCAGAAATCAGGTCAATCTAACCAAGTTAAAATAAATATTGGTAATGAAGGCAAGGCTAAGATTGGAGTACATGTTGATGGGAAGAATGCTCAGGCTGTAGAAAATCCTAATACAGTTTCTAATAAATTTTTTGTTTTGAGCTCCATGGAGGATTATGCTATATTAGAATAAGGTGAATTACATCATGTGCAAGATGATGAAGCTGAAGTAAATATAGAAAATTCTAATATTGCTTCTAATAATTTTTCTTCCTTGAACTCCACTGAAGACACTGCTCTTTTAGAAGAAGGTGAATTGCATCATTTAGTATCTCAGGATGATGTTCCTGAAGCAATCATAGGACAAATTGATCTATCTGGAGCAATTTGCTTAGACTTACCCATAGTTGGTGAATTCTTGTATCAAAATCTTCCTTCCCCAAAAGGAGCTAAATCTTCTCCTTCTTATGCAAAAATTACTATGACTGCTTGATAACTCAGGATCTTCTAGCAATGATTCTATTGAGAAACTCTCCAAAAAGGCAGGTAGGAAGACTCGAAAGGAGGCTAGAGAAGAAGAGGCTGAGAGACTGAAGATGCAGGGAAGCCAGTCCACTATCAAAATGTCATATGGCAGGAGCAAGAGGACAAGTTAAGGGAGCAATTACTCCCTCTCATCCAAGTAAGTAATGCAGACTGTCTCTTGGAATTGCAGAGGACTGGGGAACCCAATCAAAGCTGAAGTAGTTAAATATTTAATGAGAATGGAAAGTTTTGATATTCTCCTACTGCCAGAGACCAAGATTGATGAAGATTCGCTTCTTCTCTTAAGAAACTATAAATGGAAATTGAATGCTGATAAGGCTGTCAGTGCTAGAGGAACCTCTCGGGGCCTCGCTACTCTTTGGAGTGAAGAAATTTTTTAGCTTAAAAGATGGTTTGTTACTCATCACTGGATATTTACAGAACTATTTCACACCTCTAGTAAGACTTATTTGGATATGTTCAACCTCTATGTCCCTGTTAATATCAATGAAAAGAAATATTGTTGGAAATCATTATCAGAGTTCTTAATTGTCAATTCTCCTTCAAATTCTATAATAGTAGGGGATCTCAACATAACATTGGCCCCGAATGAAAAAAAAAGGTGGTGTTGTTGGCAAGGATTACTTTCAAGACTCGGTTCATTGATTCAAGACTGGGATCTAATTTATTTTAAACAAAAGAAAGGCCAATATACCTGGTCAAATAATAGAATTGGGGCAGCCAACATTGCTGCACGACTTGATAGATTTTTGGTTAACAACTTGTTGATGGATGGGAACTTTGTAATTTCCTCTAAAATATTGCCCAAACTCTATCCAATCATCATCCCATTTCTCTGGCGATTGAAAAGGAGGACGACCTCGGTCCAATACAATTTCGTTTTAGCCCCTTATGGATCAAAAGAGATGGTTTTTTTGACATTGTTTTTCAAGCATGGATGCCGTATGTTGTTGGGTCTCCTAGTTACGCATGTGAGCAGAAAATTTAAAAAACCAAGCATTCTCTTAAAAAATGGATAAAAAATCCCCAAATCACTCCCACTAGCATCATACAGGAGAAAGTTACTGAGTTAACCGAGTTCCAATTTGATATGGAAGAATGAAATTTCACCAATTCTCAGCTTGCTCTTGAGCAGTCTGCTCAATTCAATACTTCACAATCTTTCAGACAGGAAGAGGAATTCCTTAGGTTGAAATATCGAAGTTTGTGGCTGCAGGCGGGAGACAAAAACTCAACCTTCTTCCATCATGTTGCAGCTGCAACTTTTTCCCAAAATATTTTTAAAAATTTTGGAACCTTCTTTTATTTTTATCTAGCCTGGGATCGTTTGGTTTCCTGAAATTTGTCATTCCTCTGCTATAAATTTTGATCTTTTGAAGTTAGAAGTAGGGTCAAATTTTTTTTCTTCGTTTCGGGATTTGAATTATCTAAAACTTCCATTTGTCTAGCCAATGCAAAAAGACGGTGGAGTTTTGTTTTATTGTTCAGAGCTTAACGTCTGATTTTTGATGATTTTTTCACCGCTGTCGGGAGTTTGTTGAAGATTGAGTCATGGCATTATTTCTCTATGCCGTCGACGTTTCGGAAGGGAAATGACGAACAATTATTTTTCTCACCGATCCGTGGCATTTATCACCTTGTGGTTTTATTGTTTAAACCTTTGAATGTCGATGATTTGATTTCGCTTTATCGCTATCAGAACGATTTTTCACAGTGGTAGAAATTTTAGTCCTCTACGTCACCGACGTTTCGGAGGGAAGTTAGTGAGTAGTTAGAGGTGAGTCTTTTCGCTTGCTGACACTGTGAAATGTTTTAGTGGTTAGTCTTTTGGATCTCTGATACATGACTACGATGGCGTTTAGTGCTCGGAATCACCGACACTATGGAAATGCTTAGATTTAATTCGCCGACACTATGGAAGTGCATTGAGGTTTGAGTCACCGACCTTTAGCCTTAGAGCTTCCAATCATTGATGATTTTATTTTGTCGTGGGACCCATAGTCTGTCTATAGTCCACTATTGCAACTGTTAAGTGAACTATCCACCTGCCGTCTAGAGCTTCTGACTGTTGATAAGGTTTATCCCATTGATTCTTTTACCGAGGGTTATATATAGAGGTGGAGAATTTTTTATTATTTATCCTTGTGGAAACTCACATCTGCTCCATTTCTTGTTGTTTGAGATATTTAGCGCGCCCAGCTGTTCGAATTTCACTCATTGGCATGCTATCATGGAGGTTTTGGATCATCACGCCGATTACACAATGTTTTTCCAGGTAGGCAAACCACAGTTTCCTTTTTCTTGATTTTTATTGTTCGCTTTGAGAACCATGGTTTTCCCGTAGTTGTGTAGTCATCTGTTTAGAATGAATATTTATCCTTGCAGTATGCATATTAGCTAGTTTGACAGTTTTCTTTGGTGGTGGGTTTTTTTTTTAGCCTGCGTTTTGAGCCGTTATGGTTGTTTTATCCTTGTTTGAGAGATTAGGTAGTCGATGCAGACAAGGGTTACGCTGTCTGCACCACCTATTTTGGGGTTGTTTATGGCCATCTGAGGGGGGTTTCATTATTCGTACGCATTTACCCTATTTTCGTGGGACGACGAAGGTTTTGATTTTTGATCGAGTTGGAGATTTCCGCAATGAGAAAACAGTATAGGGTCTCACGTTTGAGGATTAGCCTTATTGATAGTGTGGTTCATGTTTTATTGAGGATTTAGATTATTTTGAATGCAGTCCAGATTAAATGATGAGTTTTTCTATCAGGGTTGTGTCATTAGTTACAGACGGTGGACTTAGAATATTTTAAGACACAACTTGCAGGAGTTTCTTTGTCTTGTCATTTTTCTTTTCTTTTCATGCATTAATACTCTGTATAGTTTATTTTTAAGAATGCATATGGAAGAGGTAAATAGGTTGATACATTTTTTCTTCATTACTAAAACACTTAATAAAAGCTCAAATGGTCTAAAAACATACCGTTTTTATGACAGGGTGACTGTTGCAAATGAGATATGTTGGAGACATTTACCATCATACACACTTTTCAGTCAAATTGGCCTAGTTAAACCACTATCCTAAGTTTAATTGACATCAAGGAGCATTAATTACCATCATCCTGTTGTAATCTCACAGATC
>LPNX010798904.1:664983-729642 GCA_001517045.1 Pseudotsuga menziesii
TTCAGTCAAATTGGCCTAGTTAAACCACTATCCTAAGTTTAATTAACATCAAGGAGCATTAATTACCATCATCCCAGTCACTCCCACACCTACCTACAGTCAAGGAGGCTAACTTAGCCTTTCCTACAGTCAAGGAGGCTAACTGGAGCACTCCAGGGGTGATCTGGTTGACATTCATGCACCTAATTGCTAACTGGGGGTTACTTTCAGTTCAACCAATCAGTTACAGTCAGTTAAGGCGCCTCCATGCATTAAATATATTATTTAATCATTATTTATTGATTATTTTATTATTATTTAATGAACTGGAGTGAACTAGGCGCCTTCACCAACTTCTGATGGTCAGTTTAGCTTCAGTTAACCTCATCAAGGTTTATTGGAGTCATGCAGTACTAGCACTTGATGGTTGGTTTCTATGACATCTGTTTGATCTCCTTCAGTTGAGATTAAGTCATTTATTGCACTCAAACTTCAGTTAGGGATTGGTGAGTCAATTAAGGTTTTTTGTCAAGTGGTTAACTGAGTGGTATTGCATGGAAAAGAGTCAGTTAAGCTAGACTCATGCATGGGAATTTGAATTGTCCCTTAGTTATTCGAATTCTTCATTGAGTTAAGCTATGGCTCATGCATGGGAATTGTAATCCTTTATTGTTTATATAATATACAGAGAGGAAACCTATTTGGTTCCTGAAAATTTCCAATTCATGAGTAATTGTTAATAATTCTTTGATGAGATTGAATCTTAGTTCCTAGATCAATGTGCAAGAATTAATAAGATATGTCTAAAAGACAAAAGAAGAAGGCTCCAGTTGTGGAAGGAGAACCAGAGGTTGAAATCGTCACCAAGGTTGAATACATATATGAAGATACCAAAGCTACCACCAGGGTTGAACCAGATTATAAATGGGGGGGAATATACAGGATGATCGCAAATCAGAATGTTCCTGATGCAGGATTTGAAGAGCTGACTATTTATGCAAACATTGAGAAATCGACTCTTATGAAAGTAGCCACAAGACCTGAGTTGTTCCCATGCTCAGAGGTGATTGGCTGGATTTTGCCTAGGACAGATGTAACTACGATGATCCTTGAAAATACTTTTAAACACAGATACGCTACATACAACCCTGCTTATGTCTCCATGGCATATCATCTGCCTCCTGCTCAGATTTACCTAACAGAAAGCTGGTTAAAAGAGACAGATTTTGACCTGGTAGAAACAGTAAAAAGAATGATGATACCAGGGAATAAATTTCAAACCAGGCCATCAGGAGAATATGATACATCCACTCTCTGGACCCCTTATAGATTTATAGCAATGATGCTAAATAGAATTTTTGGGAGACCTCACGGAAAAAGCTTCAAATAGGGATGGATACCAATTATTTTCTATGTGGCCACTCAAGGAACCATATTCAATCGGTCAAACATAGTGTCCAATATCCTCTCAGCATGCATATCTTCAGCTTTGGGAGGGGTATCACAGAAGAAGTTAGAGTTCTACATGAGCTCTATCCTAGTTGACTGTATACTATGTACCCAATCTTTTCCAGCCTTGAGGTGTAATTGGGATAGGGACAGGACCCCAATATACACTGCATATAAATTATTTTGGGCACACAAATACCATGGCTACTACAAAGAAATATGTGAACACTTCATCATGCTTTGTACACTCTAATTTTCCTGACCGAATGCAATTGCATGTTCGAAGAGGCATTCAAGGTCATTGAGGAATATGGATATTATTATTTAACTGAGGAAGGAATGTATATCAGAATTTATGGGGGTTCCAGAGCACCTTCTCTACTCCCTAAATATGCCACTGATTATGTTCTACATAAAGAGGTAGTTAGGAAGGTATATCTTGATGGTGTGGGGAGTTTTTTGTTCGAGCATAAAAAGGCAGCATTTCCTGCCATACCTTTCTGGCTAGGGAGTTATAAGTTTTCAAAGGTAAAACAGGCTACAGAATTTGTGCAGGAGCTAGAGCACTTCTGTTTTGGTGAGATGCATTTTCACAGGAATGATTCCTGGAATAAGGTAGTAGAGCACTGCAAGGAGGCAAGCATTCATTTTGAGTATACCAACTTCTGGGACAAGGACGAGGAAACCTTCAAGAGTGCAAAGAATATGACTGCCTTAAAGAAGAGATTTAAATAGAAAATCACTACTGTGGGAGAAAAAGGAAAAATTGTACAGAAGACTAAGACAACTGAAGAAGAAGAGGCCAAAAAGAGGGAAGAAGATGCTAGAAGGCTAGCACAAGAGGCGGAGAGTTGGCTAAGGAATGAAGAAGAAGAAATAAAGAGAGCTGTAGAGGAAGAAGCAAAGAAGAAAGAAAAGGATTGTTAAGAGGATCGAGAAAAAGGTTGAAACAAGAGGACAATCGGGAAAAATGATAACTGACAAGACTTTGGTGTATGGGACAGATGCAGATCCAAGATTGACAACAAGATATGGGGTGGCATTAACCCAAGCTACTGAAGATAATGTAGATAGGCTGATGACGGATCTTGAGCAGTCAAGAAAGAACGCAGCTCAATTGAAAGAAACATTGAAGAAAGAGACGGATGAATGTCATAAGTTGAAGAGGAAATATGAGGACATGCAAAATGAAGTGAGGACTTCAAAGACAGAACTCCTGACTCTGCAAGCAAATAAGATGGCTTTAGAAGTTTCTATATAGAAAACATAAAAGGATTCTCAGAACAACTTAGCAGAATTACAGAGGCTACATCTAGAGCATCAAGTGTTGAAGACTGAGAAAGATGACCTCCAGGTGTCCTATGAAACTCTGAGTGCAGAAAAGGACCAGCTACAAAGCAAAATTGCTGAGTTAGAAGTGGAGAAGGCCACCACAGAATAAAGGGACTTCTTTCCCAAGCAATTTTTGAGAGTATATTGTAAGAAGAACTACTTCCTTTTACAATAAAAAATTACAAGTTTCTACTGGAGAAAGTTTGGTGGAATATTTCAAATGCTTTGCTATGGATCAGTTGAATGTGAACTATTTTGTTTTCAGCTTATGTCCATTAACTGTGAGATCGTTCTAACTCATTACATTTCTATTTATGTTACGAATGTCTTATATTTTATTCTGTGAAATTTCCACTGTGAGTAATGAAGGTTGTCATAAACAATAAACTATCTTGTTGTTCATATTTCTATTAATGTTCATGTGTTCTGAAATAAGTAACAGCTATCTATAATTTTTCTTAATACATGCACATAAATACATTACTCATTGATAACTAATAATTTTCTCCCTGGGGATAGGTTAGTTAGTTGTAGTTATTTTTTGGTTGTTTGTGATTTAGATGTGAGAGAGGTAAGATGAGAGGTAATAACCTGTGCATCACATTGTGACACTCCTCGTTATCTATACCAGTTTGCATTTCTATATAGGCACTTGCACATCATAAATTAAACACAAAAAAATAAAAATATACACGGTGGGCCAGGCCGTAACCGGTAAAACCTTTGAATTTGTTACTTGACCTATGGTAGCCGGACCGTAAACTGGATAGATTCCCCATACCAAACAGTAACGGACTAGTTGGGAATTTTTATTGGGGAGAATCCCCAACTGTTGTTACCTACGATTTTCCAGGCCTCAACAGTTTTTAGCGCTAGAAGGAGGGCCACCACTGCATGGCTGGTCGAGGAAGCTCACTTCCTCAAAATCACTCCACCGGTGACAGTTATGAAAGTAGTTTGTTTCACAAATCCACTCCTTAAGATAAAGAGAAAGGGTATCTGTATCCTATAGATAATGAAGTGGTTGATGATTTAAGAAGAATCACCAGGGCATATGTGAAAAAGATTGGAGGATTACCTCTCATTTCTGTCTTACCTAGAAGAGATTATCAGAAGAAAGATCGCCCTAAATTAGAAGACTCAGTGTTGGTGGAAGATCTTGAAGAACTGGTAGAAGCAACCTTACAAGAAGTTGACCAACCTTCGAATCAATTGGGCCCAGATTCACCTTACTCTTCACCTTGTTGGACCCCTGTTCAGTCACCACCTCATTCTCCACTCAGAATCATGGCTCATGTAAATGCAAACCAACCACCTCCACCGCCTGCTTGGAGAGCTAGGTCACCCTTAAATTTGACACCTCCCTTGCATGATTTGCCTCAAGCTTTTGACAAGATGTTACCCAAGTTTGAACCAGGCGAAGGAATTTTGGTAGATGATCATTTACAAAGTTTTTACATGGCTATAGACGGATTATGAGTTGGGGAGCATGAAGATATAGTGTGTAGATTGTTTCCCCACACTCTGAAAGGAAAATCAGCCTCATGGTATTTTTCACTTCCTACAAATTCAATCACGGATTGGAACACATTTGAGAGAATGTTTAGAAGTAAATATGCAGTTCATAAAACTCATGCAGCCTTAATGAATGGGTTATGTTCTCTAAAGAAAGAAATAAAAGAAAAAGTGCATGATTTTACTCAAAGATTTGTTGCTTACCTACACAATTTTACTACAGTAAATAAGCCATCTGAAAATGCTCTGATAGAATACTATACCTCAGCCCTTGGGCCTAATCTAGCCACGTTTTCCAAGAGATTAGTGAGACCTACATTAGCAGAAACTTATGAAGAAGCTGAGAAGGTGGAGGCTGAGATGGAAAGCATAGAAAATTATCATGTGCAGTCGGAAGAAAATACTTTTGGAAGGAAGAAACCTTTATTACTGACTAAGCCTAAAGATGATCGGTCACAGGATTTTGAAGGGATGTTGAAAATGATGCAAAAGTTATCCAACAGAGTGATAGATTTAGAGAAGGAAAAAGCGGCTCATAAATCATATAAGCCTTATTATAAGAAAAGGGAAAACAACAGTCAACCTAAGCCCCCTCCACACAGTCCTGCATCAATGAATTTAACTGATGTAGGCATGGATAATTTTTGTACTTTTCATCAACAACCTCATTCTGAGAAGAATTGTCCCCAATGGATAAACTCTATGACACTGGTAATGAATCAATTATTGGATTCCAAACTGATAGAAACTGGTAAAGAGGAAGAAAAATATAATCAATCTATAGAAAAACAAGAGGAAGATACTTTAGTTTTATGGGACTGTGTTTCAATGTTTGATATAGAAGAAGAGTCTCAGAAACAAGAGGAAACATCAGAAACCAATGTGACAACAAGAAGTCAGAGTCTGTTAAAAGAAGACAAGTCAATACTTCCTAAGATTAAGAAACTTCAAGAAAATATGAATAAAATACAAAGGAACACTACAACTGTTAAAATACCTGAATTTACCATTTCAAGTCAAGATCAAAAGAAAATTAACATGCATGTTAAGCCTGTTGAAGACAAGATTGATAATGTTAAGAAGAATCTCAAAGAACCTGAAATGGGGTATGATATTGTGGAAGACATTAAAAAGGTTAAGGCAAATATCTCATTGTTTGAAATGTGTAATGTACCTCAGCAGAAAGATAAATTGTTAAAAGCACTTGAAGTACCAGAAGAAGAGCTTCCCACTGACAACCAACCTAAAGAAGAAATTGGTGAAGCAAGGGTGGGAGGTAAGTCTAAATATAAAACCCCAACATTTCTCCTAACTTTTGAGATTTTCAACTATAATGTGCACAACTGTTTAGTGGACTCAGGAGCATCAGTCAACGTTATGCCATGGTCAGTCTACAAGAAAATTAATGGACAACCTAAACCATCTACTTGGCAGGTTATTCAATTAGACAAGACACCTGTGAAAGTAATAGGATAAATGGAAGATGTTCTAATTCGCTTATCTGCAGATGAGAGGGTGTGTCAATACATCGACATTGTAGTAGCTGACATACCAGATGCTTATGGATTGGTGTTGAGTCGAGATTGGGTGGCAATATTAGATGGATACTTTGCATTAGATTGGTCACATTTATGGTTGCCTTATAAGGGAAGTCCAAATCAAATAAAAGTATTAAGAGAGCCTCAAATGAAATACAATTTTACTCAGTTAGAGGGAAAGAATGAGCCAGTAAACTCTGTGTTGGGATATTAATTCATTGAATTGGAACCAGGAAATTACCAAGCTGAAGAAGCCGGTAGTATACCTGACACCTAGCCCGATCTCCTTCGATTTTCACGGGCTGATGAGATTGACTGTAAAATAGTAGATTTAGTTTCAGATGTAGTTTTTAATTCAAGTTTATTAGAAGTAGATAGTTTTTGGGCCCTTTATTTTGATGGATCTAAAACATTGGAAGGATTAGGAGCTAGCTGTGTCCTGATTGATCCAAAGAAAAATAAACATTTTCTTTCTTGTATATTAGAGTTCGAATGTACAAATAATACAGCCGAGTATGAAGCACTAGTTGAGGGACTTAAAAATGCAATAGAACTAAAAGTGAAAAATATGAAAGTATATGGAGACTCTGAAATTGTTGTTAAGCAAATTCGAAATAAGATACACTGTATTTCACCACATTTAAAAGCCTATCAAAATGAAGTTTGGGATTTGCTTATAAACTTTCATGCATTCAATATTGTATCCATTCCTATATTAAAGAATGCAACAACTGATTTACTAGCTACCTCAACTACAAGGATAGTACCTTCTAATAATAGATGCTCTATTGAATTACTTTGTAGGCCTTCTGTTCCGGATATGATCACCAATCTATGGGTTTTTGACGATGATCAACAAATTTTGGAATGCTTGATGAATGGTGAGACTTTTAAAGGAGCAATAATAGATGATGAAGAACATCAAGCATAATTAAAATTTGGGAATTTTATTCCTAAGGGAGTCAAGACCTTGGAACGAATGTTTGACTTAAACAACAAGTTCAAAAAGCCAGTGAATGTCAAGACTTATAGCTCATCCTTGCAATTTGAGATAATAAATTTGGGGACTGAAGCTGAACCTAGATATGTAAATTTGGGGAAGTGTTGTTGTCTGGGCGAAAGAAGTCAGTTTATCAGTCTGTTCAAATAGTACAAAGATGTGTTTTCCTGGACATATGAAGAGATTAAAACATATGACACAAAGATTATACAACATGTCATCCCGATTAAAGCTGGAGTCAAGCATTACCAATAGCCTTTGAGGAAGATGTATCCAAAGCTGGAACCTTTAATTCAGAGTGAAGTGAAAAAATTGTTGGATGCTAAAATTATATTCAAAGTCAAACATTTGGAGTGGGTTTCGAATTTGGTGCAAGTAAGGAAAAAATACAAAGAAATCGGGCTCTGTGTAGATTTTAGGAACCTCAATCGTGCGTCGGCTAAAGATAACTATCCAGTCCCGCCCATGGAGCAAATATTGCATATGGTTTCAGGTTCTGAATTATTTTCATTATTAGATGGATTCTTTGGCTATAATCAAGTATTAGTAGCTGAATAGGATAGGCTTAAAACCACATTCAGAACCAAGTGGGGAAATTTTGCTTATAGGAGAATTACCTTTGGACTTATAAATGCTGGAGCTACTTTCCAGAGGGCCATGGATATAGCTTTCCATAGTCTAATTGGCTGTAGTGTTGTGGTATATCTTGATGATGTCACAATATTTAAAAAAAAAGAGAGAGGAACATGCATTCCATCTGAAACAAATTTTCGAGCGTTGTCGGAAATATGGTATTTCATTGAATCCTAAGAAATGCATGTTTGCATTCATAGAAGGAAAGCTACTGGGTCACGTTGTTTCTAAGAAAGGGATCTCCATAGACCCAGAAAGCATTAAAGCCATAGAACAGATCCCTTTACCCTATAACAAAAAAGGTATGCAATCATTCATGGGGACAATTAATTTTGTGCGAAGGTTTGTACCATATTTTGCTCAAATTGTCAAACCTTTGCAGCAGATGGTTAAAGAAAGCGTAAAATTTAAATGGACTGATGTGGAAAAGAACGCATTTAGTAAGATAAAAACATCTATTACTCATGAACCATCACTCAAAAGTGCGAATTTTGAAAAATATTTTATTCTGTACACTTTTGCATCCGATGATTCATTGGAAGCAGTGCTTACACAGAAGGAGGATGGGGGAGATGAGTACCCCATATCGTTTATGATCACTGGTCTGCAATGAGCTGAATTGAATTATCGAGCTGTTGATACACAAGCTTATGCAATTTTCAAAGCAGTAAATCAATTCAGGCCATACATACTTAAGAAATGTACTAAGGTAATAGTTCCACACCCAGCTGTAAGATCTCTTTTTGCACAAAAGGAATTAGGAGAAATAAGAGGCAACTGGGTAATAGCCTTACAAGAATATGATCTTGAGTTCAAACCAACATCCATAGTAAAAGGGCAAGGATTGTGTAAACTAATGGCTGAAGTTAAAGACAATGAATAAAACAGTTGGGACAATGAAGCTGAGTTACAAATGGTGGATGTATGTTCTCTATTCACACCTCCAGATTCCTGGTACCGAGACCTAGTTCATTACTTTCAAGAAGGATATTTTCCAGAACATTGGAATTCCAAACAATGAAGGGCATTACGCCTTAAATCAACTTCATATAAGATAATTGATGGAGTATTATTCAGAAAGAATTATGATGGAGTTTTTCTCAGATGCTTAGAACAAGAAGATGCAAAGAAGGTCATAACAGAATTACATGATGGGCCTGCTGGAGGTCATTTTTCTGGAGTTACAACAGCCCATAATATTCTTAGAGCCGGGTATTAATGGCCTACATTGTTTAAGGACGCTAATGCTCATGTCAGGAAGTGTGATGTTTGTCAAAGAGGCGGTGGAAGACAAGCTAAAGAAGTAGGGATTTTAAAACCAGTGATGATAACAGAAGCATTCAAACAATGGGGGATTGATATCATTGGAGAGATAAACCCAAATTATTCCTTGCAGCACAAGTACATTTTGACGGCAACTGACTACTTCACCAGATGGGTCGAGGCCATTCCCTTACGCAAAGTAAATGAAGATGCAGTCATGGATTTCTTACAAGATCACATTATGACTAGGTTTGGGGTTCCAATTTCCCTGGTTTTTGATAATGCTACTTACTTTTCTTCTATTAGACTAACTGCATTTGCTAATGAAAGAGGAATCAAGTTGCATTATTCTGCAAACTATTACCCACAAGGAAATGGTTTTGAAGAATCTACAAATAAGAATTTGATTAGAATTCTAAAGAAAACCGTAATAGAAAATTAGATAAGTTGGCATTTAACGTTACCTAATGCTCTTTGGGCTGATAGAGTCACACCCAAGAATTCCTTAGGTGTGTCACCTTACACTCTTGTTTACGGAAAAGAAGCTATTCTTCCTCCCAACATTCTGTTACCATCTTCTATAATAGCTCAGGAATCTAGAGGTACCGATAATGAAATCCTATAGATTAGAATCTATAATCTTTTGAAGTCGAAAGAGTCTAGGTCCAAAGCCAATGAACGATTTAAGCATCAGTAGGAAGTAGTGAAACGTTGGCTTGATAAGCATAAAGCTGGAAACAAAGAATTTGAAGTGGGAGATCTGGTTCTTAAGTGGGATCATCCACATGATGAAAAGGGAAAGCACACTAAGTTCCAATAGTTATGGGTAGGCCCTTTTCAAATTGTAGCCAAGCTTGGCCCCTCAACTTACAAGTTGAAAGACCTACAGGGGTGGGAAGAGAACTTACCAGTTAATGGTTTAGTTCTCAAACCTTATTTTTCTTGATTTTTATTTCTTGGTTATCTTGTACATAAATAAACTGATTGGTTGTTTTACTTTTGATTTATTTTATTTTTTTGTTCTAGTAAGAGTTTGATTGATTTTAATAAAGAGGCACAACTTTTGGTTGCATGGAGTTCATCAGAATTATGGATTAACTAAAACCCTTGATTATAAGACTGTGTACTGTTGATTTATTTGAAATAACTTCTTCTAGTTTAGCAATTTTCCTAAATGGCTATGAACACATTGAAGTCCTACTTAATCCTTGTAAAATAACTCAGGATTAAAAGGTCTGTAATACTATTTTGAGGCTCCATCCATATCACATTAAAAATGTCTTAGGGGGTGACAACAAAAGTCTCATGGAGAGGAAGCATGGTAAATAATATATTATATTTAAATGATCCCATGCCAAGAATTGAAAGCCAAAAGGAAAATAAGAGTCAAAATATCCTACGAAAGTAATATGTATCAAAACAAAGTACTGAACCATATTAGTACACTATGGATAGAGGAGAATGAATTAAAAATTTCAGAAAGAAGGAAAAAAGGAGGACTCAAAAGAAAGGACAAAAGTCCAAAAAAGCACAAAAGTGCAAAATGGCATGGGAATGAGGAACACGTGGATATTTCTGTTTACCATATGTTACACTCCTGTGGTGTCTAAGCTGGAGGCTACCCGAAGACAAAAGTAAAAATGAAACTCATATCCATGGCCTTTATCACCTTGTGGTTTTATTGTTTAAACCTTTGACTGTTGATGATTTGATTTCACTTTATCGCTATCGAACCGATTTTTCACAGTGGTCAGAGGTTTAGTCCTCTACATGGACGACATTTCGGAGGGAAGTCAATGAGTAGTTATAGGTGAGTCTTTCCGCTCGTCGACACTGTGAAATGTTTTAGTGGTTAGTCTATCCGATCTCTGATACATGACTACGGCGGCGTTTAGTGCTTGGAATCACCGACACTACAACAGTGATTAGATTTAATTTGTCGACACTGAGGAAGTGAATTGAGATTTGAGTCACCGACCTTTAGCCTCAGAGCTTCCAATTGCTGATGATTTTATTTTGTCACGGGACCCGTAGTCTATCTGTAGCCCATCGTTGCAGATGTTAAGTGAACTATCTGCCCAACGTCTAGAGCTTCCGACCGCCGATTCTTTTACCGAAGCTTATATATAGAGGTGGAGCATTTTTTATTATTTATCCTTGTGGAAACTCACGTTTGCTCTAGTTCTTTTCAATTGAGCTATTTAGCGTGCCCAACTGTCTGGATTTCACTTGTTGGCATGCTATCGTGGAGGTTTTGGATCATCACGCCAATTGCATAACGTTTTTCCAGGTAGGCAAACCATGATTTCCTTTTTCTTGATTTTTATTAGTCGTTTTGAGAACCATGTTTTTCCCTGGTTAGGTTTTCCCGTAGTTGTGTAGTCATCCATTTAGAATGAATATTTATCCTCGCAGTATGCTTATTAGCTAGTTGGACAGTTTTCTTTGGCGGTAGGGTTTTTTTTGTTTAGCCTATGTTTCGAGCCGTTATGGTTGTTTTATCCCTATTTGAAAGATTAGGTAGTCGGTGCAGACAAGCGTTACGCTGTCTGCAACACCTATTTTGGGGTTGTTTATGGCTTTTTGGTGGGGGGGTTTCATTTTTTTGTATGCGTTTAGCCTATTTTCGTGGGATAGCAAAGGTTTTGATTTTTGATCGAGTTGGGGATTTCCGTGATGAGAACATAGTATAGGGTCTCACGTTTGAGGATTAGCCTTATTGATAGTGTGGTTCATGTTTTATTGAAGAGTTAGATTATTTTGAATGCAGTCCGGATTAAATGATGAGTTTTTCTATCAGGGTTGTGTCCTTAGTTACAGACGGTGGACTTAGAAGATTTTAGGACACAACTTGCAGGAGTTTCTTTGCCTTGTCATTTTTTCTTTTCATGCATTAATACTCTGTATAGTTTATTTTTAAGAATGCATATGGAAGAGGTAAGTAGGTTGATACAGTTTTTCTTCATTACTAAAACACTGACTAAAAGCTCAAATGGTCTAAAAACATACTATGTTTATGATAGGGTGACTGTTGCAAAGGAGATATGTCTAAAAGACAAAAGAAGAAGGCTCCAGTTGTGGAAGGAGAACCAAAGGTTGAAATCATCACCAAGGTTGAATACATATATGAATATACCAAAGCTACCACTAGGGTTGAACCATATTATAAATGGGGGGAAATATAGAGGATGATCACAAATCAGAATGTGCCTGATGCAGGATTTGAAGAGCTGACTATTTATGCAAACATTGAGAAATCAACTCTTATGAAAGTAGCCATGAGACCTGAGTTGTTCCCATGCTCCGAGGTGATCGGCTGGATTCTTCCTAGGGAAGATGTAACTACGATGATCCTTGAAAAAATTGCTAAACATGGATACGATGCATACAACCCTGCTTATGTCTCCATGGCATATCATCTGCCTCCTACTCATATTTACCTAACAGAAAGCTGGTTAAAAGCGATAGATTTGGACCTGGTAGAAACAGTAAAAATAATGATGATACCAGGGAAGAACTTTCGAACCTGGCCATTAGGAGAATATGATACATCCACTCTCCGGACCCCTTATAGATTTATAGCATTGATGTTGAATAGAATTTTTGGGAGAGCTCACAGAAAAAAATTCAAATTGGGATGGATACCAGTTATTTTCTATGTGGCCACTTAAGGAACCATATTCAATTGGTCAAACATAGTGTCCAATAGCCGCTCAGCATGCATATCTTTAGCTTTGGGAGGGGTATCACAGAAGAAGTCAGAGTTCTACATGAGCTCTATCCTAGTTAACTATATACTATGTACCCAATCTTTTCCAGCCTTGAGGTGTAATTGGGATAGGGACAGGACCCCGATATACACTGCATATAAATTATTTTGGGTACACAAATACCATGGCTACTACAGAGAAATATGTGAACACTTCATCATGCTGTTGTACACTCTAATTTTCCTGATCGAATGCAACTGCATGTCCGAAGAGGTGTTCAAGGTCATTGAGGAATATGGAGATTATTATTTAACTGAAGAAGGAACGTATATCAGAATGTATGGGGGTTCCAGAGCACCTTATCTACTCCCTAAATATGCCATTGATTATGTGCTACATAAAGAGGCAGTTAGGCAGGTATATCTTGATGGTGTGGGGAGTTTTTTGTTCGAGCATAAAAAGGCAGCATTTCCTTCCATACCTTTCTGGCTAGGGAGTTATAAGTTTTCAAAGGTAAAACAGACTGTAGAATTTGTGCAGGAGCTGGAGCACTTCCGTTTTTGTGAGATGAAATTTCACAGGAATTATTCCCGGAATAAGGTATCAGAGCACTGCAAGGAGGAAAGAATTCATTTTGAGTATACCAACTTCTGGGACAAGGACGAGGAAACCTTCAGGAGTGCAAAGAATATGACTGCCTTAAAGAAGAGATTTAAACAGAAAATCACTACTATGGGCGGGAAAGGAAAAACTGTACAGAAGACTAAGACAACTGAAGAAGAAGAGGCCAAAAAGAGGGAAGAAGATGCTAGAAGGCTAGCACAAGAGGTAGAGAGTTGGTTGAGGAATGAAGAAGAAGAAAGAAAGAGAGCTGCAGAGGAAGCACCAAAGAAGAAAGAAAAGGATTGTTAGAAGAACTGAGAAAAAGGTTGAAACAGGAGGACAATCGGGAAAAATGATAACTGACAAGACTTTGGTGTATGGGACAGATGCAGATCCAAGATTGACAACAAGAGCTGGGGTGGAGTTAACCCAAGTTACTGAAGATAATGTAGATAGGCTGATGACGTATCTCGAGCAGTCAAGAAAGAACACAACTCAATTGAAAGAAACACTGAAGAAAGAGAGGGATGAATGTCATAAGTTGCAGAGGAAATATGAGGACATGCAGAATGAAGTGAGGACTTCAAAGACAGAAATCCAGACTGTGCAGGAAAATAAGATGGCTTAAGAAGTTTCTGTAGAGAAAACATAAAATGATGCTTAGAACAGCTTAGCAGAATTACAGAGGCTACAACTAGAGCATCAAGTGTTAAATACTGAGAAAGATGGCCTCCAGGTGTCCTATGAAACTCTGAGTGTAGAAAAGGACCAGCTACAAAGCAGAATTGCCGAGTTAGAAGCAGAGAAGGCCACCACAAAAGAAAGGGACTTCTTTCCCAAGCAATTTTTGAGAGTATATTTTAAGAAGAACTACTTCCTTTTACAATAAAGAATTACAAGTTTCTGCTGGAGAAAGTTTGGTGGAATGTTTCAAATGCTTTGCTATGGAGCAGTTTAATGTGAACTATTTCGTTTTCAGCTTATGTCCATTAACTGTGAGATCGTTCTAACTCATTTCATTTTTGTTTATGTTACGAATGTCTTATAGTTTATTTTGTGAAATTTCCACTGTGAGTAATGCAGGTTGTCATAAACAATAAGCTATCTTGTTGTTCATATTTCTATTAATGTTCATGTGTTTTGAAATAAGTAACAACTATCTGTAATTTTTCCTAATACATGCACAGAAATACATTACTCATTGATAACTGATAATTTGCTCCCTAGGGATAGGTTAGTTAGTTGTAGTTATTTTCTGGTTGTTTGTGATTTAGATGTGAGAGAGGTAAGACGAGAGGTAAGAACCTGTGCATCACATTGTGACACTCCTCGTTATCTCTACCAGTTTGCATTTCTAGATAGGCACTTGTAGATCACAGCTTAAACACAAAAAAATAAAAATATACACGATGGGCTGGGCCGTAACCGGTAAAACCTTTTAATTTGTTACTTGACCTATGACAGCCAGACCATAAACCAGACGGATTCCCCATACCAAACAGTAATGGGCTAGGTGGGAACGTTTATTGGGGATAATCCCTAACTGTTGTTACCTGCTATTTTCCAGGCCTCAACACATCGCCAATGCAGATCCAGATTGTCAAGAAATCATATCTCTGCAATTTCTCTAGAGGATGGGGAAATTATCAAAGGCCATGTTCAATTAAAGAAAGCTATAAGAACTCATTTTCAGAGCTTGTTTCAGGAGGACGGTCTCTCTGCTGATGAAGTGTCTGTAGAATTTTTGGCCAACATTCCTTCTCTTGTCAGCTGAAAGGACAACAAAAATCTAATGGAACCTTTCTCTGAACATGAAGTTTTGGTTGTCATTTGGGCAATGGATCCGGATAAAGCTCCAGGGCCGGATGGGTTTTCTTTTCACTTTTATCGATCCTACTGGTCTATAATCAAATCAGACTTGATCTGCATGGTTTCAACCTTTCATAAAAAAGCTAAAGTTGGAGGGTGCACTAATTCCACCTTTCTTGCTATAATCCCTAAGGAAGCTAATCCTTCATCTTTTGACAGATTTAGAACTATTTCGTTGTGTAATTCCTCTTACAAGATTCTTTCCAAACTTCTATCTAATAGACTCAAGCCTATGCCAGGTAAGTTGATCTCTCCTCTCCAGGGGGGATTTGTTGAAGGAAGGCACTTAGTAGATAATGTAATTCAAGTTCAAGAAGCCCTTCATTCAAGTTTCCAAAGAAAGGAGAAATGAATGCTTATCAAGCTTGATATGAAGAACGCCTTTGATAGAGTAAAGCTCCCCTTTCTCTATCGTGTCCTTCTCACTTTTGGTTTCATCTTGGAGTTTGTTAATTTGATAAAATCATGTACAGACAGTCCCTGGATTGCGCCTCTAGTCAATGGTAGACCAACATAATTTTTCCAATATTCAAGAGGTCTTCACCAAGGGTGTCCGCTATCACCTTTTTTATACATCTTGATGGCTGAAACTCTCAGTAGAAAACTAATAGTTGAGAAGGAAGCAGGCTACATTCCCGGCATAAAGATTGGAAGGGGGGTAAACCCAATAAACCACACTCTCTTTGCTGATGATACTATTCTTCTTGGAGGAGCCTCATCCCAGGCTTTCAAAGACATACTTCAAAATTACTGCCTTATTTCAGGAGCTCTGATCAATAACCAATAAAGTACTGTTTATGGATGAAATGTGGATCATGCTTCTTTTCTTTAAATTGCTAATTCCTTGGGATTCCCTGGTTTCGGTAAGTTGGAGAAGATAAAATATTTGGGGCTGCCATTAAATCTTGGTTCTAGTCCTCCCTCCCTTTGGCTTGTTGTTTTAGCTAAGATCAAATCCAAAATAGTCTCTTGGGGTGGTCAGTGGCTAACCAAGGCCAGGAAGTTGATTTTGATAAAGGCAGTGCTTTCAGCCCTTCCCATCTTTCAATATTCCCTGCTTCTTGCCCCGAAGTCTATTTCATCTCAGATTTCTAAATTTCTGCGAGATTTTCTATGGAATGGTGGAAAAGGAAATCAGACTAAGATGCATCTAGTAAGTTGGGACATTCTTAAAAGTCCTATCCCTGAGGGTGGACTTCCAATTCGTGACCCTGGTCTGGCTAATTTGGTGTTGGGAGAAAATATTCTTTGGCAACTAGCTATATGTGGATAAAAATAATCCTGTTAGCAATATTTTTAGGATGAAATACCTAAAGGGCAGATCCTTGAGAAATTTAACAACTTCCTCTTCTCCTACAGGTACAAATATCTAGAATCTACGTAGAAAAGGAATTGATAAATTCAATCAGAAACTTTATCGAATTCTAGGTAATGGGAAGAAGATTCGCTTGTGGGAGGATAAAATCTCAGACAATTCTCCCCTCTCCTCTGTAATCATGTTAGATGAGATTAAACTCTGGCTTAAGAACAGAGGATTGATCCAGCTGGCGAATGTTTGTTAATAGGATAGTGATGCAAACTAGGCAGATTGGTCTTTTATTGAGCTTCCTGACCATCTTATCTCCCAAAATTTTTTTTTTCTCTCTGCTCTAATAGGTCTAGCTCTTGTCCATCGTTCTTACAAAGACAAATGGGGATGGGGCATTACAGGAAACTATTCAGCTACAAAAGGCTATCTTGAATTACAACAAACCCCACATGATTCATGTCTTTCTCCTGCCATATGGAAATCCGTTTGGTCTTTTTTATGTATACCCAAAATTAACTTTTTCTCTTGGCTGGTTTTGCACAACAAGGTGTTGACAGGTGAAAAACTTGTAAAACGTGGCTTCCACGGTCCCTTTCGGTGCTGTTTTTGCACCTCATCGTTTGAAGATTCCGAACACCTCTTCATAGGTTTCAATTTCTCAAAATCAGTTTGGGAGATTGTCCTCCATGACCTTAACTTCCCAGTCCCTTCCCAATTTGCGATTGTTCCTCTCTATCAACAATGGATAGATCGGAGCCCAACTTCTCGTGGAGGCAACACAGACTGGTTTCATCATTGGCAACAAATCCCGAAAGTAATCTGGTGGAAACTTTGGACTTCCAGAAATAATTTGATTTTTAACAACCAGTCAGCTGCTCCTCAGATTGTGGCTCAAAAGATCAAAATGAATTTTGCTAAATCGGCTTATCAATTGACTTCCCCTTCCAGGCTGTCTACAGAAATTTCAAATTGGATTGGCTCTATTCTGATTAGCCTGTCAAAAAAGGTCTGTATCAAACCAGCTAGCTCTCCCTCTTGGTGAATTTGTGACAGTGTCGTTGAATTTAACTCTTGGTGGACTAGTTATTCTTCAGCAACAATTTTTTTTGATGGAGCGTCTAAGGGAAATACTGGAGTTTTAGGAGCTGGGGGTCTGCTGTACTCTTCAGATAAGTTGATCAAAACCAGTTTTAGTTGGGGCCTTGGGTTCTTGACGAACAATCAAGATGAAAGTTATGGTCTCCTCAAGGCGTGCCAGATCGCTAAGAATCTTGGCTTCAATTCAATTCAAATCTTTGGTGATTTAGAGTTTTTGATCAAAACTTTAAATTCAATAAATCATTTTTATAATTCAGAATTAAACAACATTTTACAGTGAATTCAGAATCTTTTTTAAGATTTTGAAAGGGTTCAATATTTTCACATCCTTCGGAGGTTCAACAATTTGGTAGATGATTTGGAAAATAAGGCTTGCCAGCTGGCTCAAGGCCAACTTTGCATTAATGGGAAACCCAATTGCTATCACTCTATTCCTTAAGTGTAACTATACAAGTTGTAATTAGTCTCTCTGGTAGATATCTTTCAAGCTGTAAGAGATCATGCAACTTATGTTTTTTTTTCCTCGAAGTCATACATTTGATCACTTTTTAATTGGATGATTGGCAATTGTCATATCAGTCTTGTATCCTTTCATAAAATATAAAAAAATTTACCCGTTTGAGTTAAAAAAAATCCTTTGACTTGCAAAAATAAATTAATGTTGATTTTTTTATACTTCATTGTCATTTCTCATGTATTATTCAAATTAGTTTATAAATACCTTCCTCCAAAAGATAGAATGAAGATCGAGATAATGGGTTTTACAATTATTTAACATTTTATGTTTTGAATGCCCCTTTTATGTTATGGATTGTAGTCCTATTTATCAATTAGTTAGCGTTTAGAGGCAAATCAAAACTTGAATATCTTTCTGACATTGATAGATTTTGAAATTATTGTGAAGAAAACAATTTGTATATCAGTAGAATAATGTTTGTGTCTTGAACATATAAGACGGTTTGATATTTACACTCTTGTAATGGAAGGATTCTTATAGATATGACATCTAGTAATCCAACATAATGATGTTTATACTTTTGATTATTTATCTAGACATATCTATTCATGTAAGATTCTTGTCTATATTGAGAACAATTGAGGGAGTCATGGAGGCTAATAAAATAGGTTTGCTTTTCTTGTCCCATCTTTTGACCCATCAAATAATGACTCTGACGTATTGCATTGAAGGTGTAGTTCAGTTTGATTCTTGCAACCAAAGTTTTCAATCCATAAGAAATATTTTTGGTCATGAGGAGGACGTGACCCACATTGGAAGCATAAAAAAGAGTTGTATTCACCATTGTATCGTAATATCTATGAGTTTTTTTGTAAATACAACATTAGTTAAATTAGTAGAATGATGTTATTAAAATTATTATGACAATTTTTTTTGTGAATTAATTCAAAGTGAAAGATCAATTACTCTCTCTAGTCATTCCGTTCGCCGAGGTAGAATGAAACCTATAAATTCTATTGCAAACAAATTAACTAGCTACTATGAAGGAAGTAAAGAAAAACATTTTATGGAAAGTAAATGTTCCAAATAATGCTTTAAAACATTTGAATCCTTAAGGGGAAAACCTATTATGGAAAGTACATTCTCCCGATAATGCTTTAAAACTTTTGAATCCTACATTAAATCTTCTATATGAACCAATAACTTAAATTCAAATATATGAACCAATAACTTAAATTCAAAGCTAACCATTCTAACTCATCGAGTTAACTTAAATTCAAAATGAAATAATTTAACTCAAAGCTAAAGAGAGACTAATCCAACAAATTAAATTCAAAGCTAAATAATTTAACTCAAAGTTAAAAAACTTGACTTAAACCTAGGCTAAAGGATTGACTTCGACGTAAGGTAGAGAATAGATATTATGTAATTATTCCTTAATGAATCCTGAATAGGTAATGGTTAAATGAATAACATGCTGAACATGTGAGAATACTTCAACCTCCCCTTATATAGAAAATATACAAAAAAATATTAAAAAAAACATTATAATTTTATTATAATGAATTGTGACCACTCACAAATAAACACAATGCTATATCCAACTTGAAACTCAAATAGGTTAAGAAATATAACCATAAATCATACAAAGATCCACCCATAATGTATACATCACAATCTCATAGGCCGAAAAAATGAAATTTTAGGGCTTTGTGAGCAAGCGGTTTCCTTTCCGGGCTGGCAGGTGCGAGCGGATTCCTTATGACGCCAAATGAAGTAAGATGAATGAGTACTCTTGGGGAATTGGAAAGAATACCAATAATGGCACGGAGTGACTAGCACTCATTAAAGGTATGGAACTCACAAGGAATGCTGGCATAGAGGAACTGGCGGTTTTCAGCGACTCGATGATGGTTATACGGGAAGCAAGGAACCTGGCGAAGAATAGTAAGAACCCAATGAATAAGACACATCACACCCTAAAGTATATTTTAAGGGAATTCAAAGCTATCAACTTCCTCCATTTGCTGAGAGAAAATAATGATCAAGCATACATTATGGCTAACAAGGGTGTCGATCTAGTCTTTGGTGTCCTAGTTTGTAATCAAAAGGTCTACAAAAGAATTTGGGTACCTTAGAAGTGACTTAATTCTTCTTTTGGTAATGTTTTGTTTCTGTGTTTTTTTATTTGGGAAGTTTGTTAGGAGATACAGTGTCCATAGATTAGGGAAATACCAAGAGAAGTATAGGCTGAAAAAGGATGAACAAAGAGTTGCAGTTGTGGTTCTCCTTTGGGAAAATTCCAAGCTCCGATATGTGTAATCATTTATTCAATTTTTTTATAAAAAATCCCCTCAACCGTTCTTGTTAAAAAAAGAAGAAGCAAGTGGTTTCCTTAAATAATAAAAATATTGTTGGAGTCCTATAATACAAAAATAGTAAAAGATAGAAGAAAAGAAAATCACTTTAGTACTATAACTATATTTAATTCAATATCTCTATATGATTCATGTGATGTGCTTTTGGCATGATGTGTGTTTACCCCATTATAGAACTCAAATTAATTCTTCTTGGTTACACATTGAAAAGGTATTTATAAGGATCATGTTAAAAGTTTGATTGCATAAAACTTGTTAGTATATTGGTTTTGGACATGTAGATTTTTGTTTGTTAACATCAAATTTTTTTCACATAGCTTTGTATGGTCCAAACCATAATTAGACATCATAATCCCACCATTATTTCCTTCATTTTGACCTTCAAAATTAAATTCCACCAAAATTGGTCCAAAACATAATTATTTCTTCCCCCATAAATACAAGGAAGTTGGGCATTTATTGCAACATAACCCCCATTCTCCTGAAAAGGACCAAAAAAACCTAAAAGGAGAATGGTTAAAAAACCATGGATAAATACCATACACTATGAAAAACCATGGGCAAAAAATATTCAATCATCCTATAAATACATTGTGAAGGTCTCCCCACAACAACTTTACATTCCTGAACTTTCTCACTTTCCATTACACGGTTCCAGAACCTCACATTCCCACACCTTTCACCACACCATCCCATGTTTCTCATTGAGTTCACTCTGTGTAACCCTTGATTCCTTTCTCAGTGACAACCATTGTTGGAGAAAATCGGAGATCTAGATCATGGGAGCCATCAGATCACATCCTCAAACGGTTGTAGTGGCCCATCTTATTGAAAGGTATGTTACATTTTTGTTTTACTAGTTAGATCATAAAATAAATAAATAAATAAAGATTTGTTGCTTGTTTTAATATTCAAGGTTGACCTCCTCCATTGCACCATGAACTCTATCCTTAGATCTAGTTGATCTGACATAGGTGCTTTGGCACGTAGTTGGAGAGAAATCTCCACTATAGTGCTAATAGCAGAGATTAAGAACACAACCTTACCGATATGCATTTAGAATAGTGAACATATGAAAATGTACAATTCCATAACTAATATTGCATTGTAATCAGTGTGAATACTATGTCACAAATTTTATGGAATGCAAAAATTTGCAATGAACCAATCTTATTCATACTCTAAATATCCAAAATTAATAGAACAACAGTAAGAAATCCAAATAGGATAGATGTAATGTATTGGGTATATATAAAATGAGAGATATGAGAGATTGATTATTACAAAAGCATGTGATGTTGTGTATAAGTATACATTGAATGTCCAAAAAGGAAAGCGGTGTTGGTGGGGGGGATTCCATTGGATCATGGTGGAAATAAAGTGCTCTTGCACGAATGGTGGATTGACTAAGTGACGAATACTCAAGGAAAATGATATGCTTTATTGGTAGTATTAGAGCTTGTCCTCTCTCTTAAGATACACAAGGTAATGATCTTGAGGGATTCACTACTAGTGATCTCTCAAGCCAGGAAATCAATCAGTACTATCAAGGAGGATCAGGATCATCTTCAAAGAAGGATTTATGATGAGTTTAAGCGGATAAAAGAGGTGAATATATTTCTTATAAAATGTATCACAACCAAGAAATGGATATGATGGAAAATCGTTCTATATCATCAGACCTTGGAGCATTAGTTGTAAATGGGGGTCCTACCCAATGGAAGTGGCTCCCCTAACTGGATGTAACTTGCATTAATGGAGCATCAATTTTTGACAATGGTTGTGGATGGCACTTGGAAGTGGTTGGGATCCCTGGGCCGGTGAATTGGTGGTAATTTACTCTCTCGCATGGGGGAGTCCTCTTGAACATGCACATAAGGATACATTTTGTTGTTTTCTAAGTTGAGAATGGCATTGCATCTAGTTTGTTTCCTAAGTGGGATCTCTCATTGCAGAGGTTCCCACCCTATGGAGGATTATGGTGACTTTGATATTTTATGTCGGGACATGGAACTATTGCGTTAGTGCCTCTAAGCTTTGGTATATTTGGTAATCTAGTTGACAGAGGTAAGCGTTTGGAAAATTGGCATATGGAAGTAACTTCTTTGGCCAAGTTTCTTGTATATGCTGCAAGAGGGATACCTCATCACTTAGGATTCCAAGTCGTTGTGGATTGTGGTGATTTTTTCATATTCCATATTGGGATAGGAAATATTATAGGTTTGTTAAGATGGAAGCTTGACCCTAGGAACTTGTTACATTTGCATCAGTGTTGAGTTCTCACATCACAGTTGGCAGAGATGGGGGTTTGGCATATGGGAATTTGGGTGTTGTTTCTTAGGCTAAGTCTCTTAGTTTCTTGAGCACTATTGATGCCTTGAGTTGGTGTTCAAGTCTAAGGGAAATACAATGTGCTATCCATGATTTTCACATTGCCATGAGGAGACTAAATTCATGGATTGAGGGGGTCAAGCAACTTATCAACTACATCGCATAGATGGATATCCAAATTGATGATCTAGAGAGCGAGCTTAGGGAGAAAAAGTGGCGTATTGAAAAACTCTTCACAAAAGTTTACCAGTAATTCTTGATGGGAGGACACTTGAAAAATGCACCATGTGAAAATTCCAAATCCACGGAGAAGGATTCGGTACAGCATTCTGACATGGTCCCTATATACATCTCTAGTTCTCCAAGGAAAAAGTTGGAGCTCTGATTGTTCCAAAATTTGTTAGTGGTTCAGATCCTGTTTAGTTTTGTTTATGCATTTCTTCTATAAGATTTTGTTGGGTCAATATGTTAAAGTTTATAGTACTCAGTTTTACGTCAGGACTCTACTAAAAAGTATAATATACCATTCAAAAGGGAATTTTTATGGGATAGCCCTATTAGATTAAAAGTCATTTTGCAATGGAATGCTATGTAATTCCAATTGTTTTATCAGTTTTTTTCAGGGATAGCCCTATTAGATTAAAAGTCATTTTGCAATGGAATGCTATGTAATTCCAATTGTTTTATCAGTTTTTTTCAAGTCAATATATAATAGTTTCAGTGAAAGAAAATGTATACATTGAATGGTTGCATTCTTGAATAGATGTGCCTTTTAAACATGTGACTTTTGGTTAATTATTGTTATTATTTATTAGTATGTGTGTAACATACCAAATAGAATAATATGTAAATAAAATAATAAATTAGATTAAGCAATTAATTAATAAATATTGTATATGCTAAATGCAACAACGACATGATAAGAGACATAACTCTTCACTATTATGTACTATATATATTCCGAGAGACTATGTATTCATATCATCAATTAAATTATAAAAATATATTTATTTATCTAATAAGATAAATATGTAAGGTGTTACCTTACAAGTTGTATCATAGCGGTTTTTCTCTTGTCCCGTGGGAGAGAAGAAAGAAGAAAAATAAGAAGGAAAAAGTAAAAAGAAAAAAAGAAAAGCCATCAACAAACCAGTTCATGGTTTTATAAAAACTAGGCCATGGTTTTATTTTCTAATTCTCCCATCTCTAATCTCTCTTCGCAAATATCTCCCATCTCCATACCAAAACAATATAAATATTAGAAAATATATTGTTATTATTGATACTAATTATTATTTTAATATTTAAAGTCTTTCCTCCCCAAAATAATATAATAATAATAATAATAAATTAATATTATTAATAATAATAATTATTATATATATATTTCCAAAAACTATTAAAATTTTATAATAATATTACTATTACCATATTAATAATAAATTATTATTACAATTAATATTTTAATAGTTAGAATTCTACAAATAATTTTTGAGGCTATACAAAATTTTTTCTTGGGATCACCATGTTTCCCTCATTAATAAAATCATTATTAGCTCGTTCCAAAAACCTAAAAGAGATAAAAAATATGAAGAATCTAGCATCAAAGAAATAGAATGAAGTCTGCTTGAAGAAAATGAATTTTTATGTAGAACTGAAAATAATGCTATTACAAATAAAAGAAAAAATATCTAAGTGGAAGCAAGAAGAAGAAGAAGCGGTTACGGTCTCCGAAGTCTCAAGTAAAGAAGACCAGAGAACTATTACTACACCTACAACAGAAGAAGCAATTACGACCCCTGAATCCCATGCACGTACTTTAAAATGTATTGCTCAAATCGAGCCAACGTCGAGAGAAGATGATGGAGAAGCCTACGAAAAAGAAGGATCTACGACATCTCACTTCTCAAGCAAGGGAAAGTAGGAAAATGCTATGGAACCTACGATAACAGAAGTGATTATGCCCCTGGATTTTTCAAATTAGGAAGAGCTGTAAACTGACTTTGCACCCACGAAAAAATAAGATGGAATCAAGGAAGAACTTGTAGCAATATCAGACCTTGAATAATTTATTGCTCAAACCGAGCCAATGTTGAGAGAAAATGACGAAGATGGCATATGAAGAAAATGACTATGAAATTTGCACACACAAGAGAAGAAGCAACTACAACTCCTAATTTCCTAAGTAAAGAGGAACAAGGTATGACAACAACTCCTAAATATTCAAGTAGGGAAGAGTACGAAGTCGCTACTTCAACTAGAAAGGAAGGGAGGCCACGATGACTGCCTCTTTATATTCCTCCTCACAAACGATTCAAGACACGAGACTCCAGGAGGGCTAATAAAAGACACCCTAACTGCAAACCTCAAAATACGACACCCATTCAAAAATATGTACGTCTACCAGAATTTCACTGCAGCTTTTTACAAGGTAGAGAAGTAAGGCACATTAATATGCCAGCTGAAAAATCTATAAAATTGCCTTGTGAAAATCCAGAACAAGGACTTCTTAAGGAAGATGATAACAACGTTGATGAAACAAAAGAGGTATAAGACAATGATATGAAAGTTCAAGATGATATTACAACCACAATGTCAATATTAACTATAAAGAAAACGGAGATGACATAGATTGTAATAATAAAACACAAAATACAGTTAAAAATGAATTCATTGTTAACAAAAATTATAAAAAAATTGAAGTCGTAGAAGAATTCAATGATGAAAATAAAAGCATCCAGGATGACCTTAATCAGGATAACTTAGAAGAAAGAAACCTAGAAGATGCTACGGAAAACGAAGAGATGATCATTCTACCAGTGGTCGTAACTCAAGATGTTCTAGAATCTCAACATCAAAAGGTTCTTGAGGAACAACTAAATCCAAGCTCGTCATACAAGGAAGTAAGTACATTATTAGTAGTTTCCGCTACAGATAAGACAACCATATCAAAGCATGCAGAAATATCAGAAACCTACATCAAATTAGAAGATCAAAAGAACAACATCAGATTAGAAGCTCAAAAGAATACTCCATATAATTGTTATTCGTTTATCTACAGAATCAAATGCATGAAAATATTTGAATGGAAATGCGACCAATTATTTCAAAAACTACTAAACCATGGCACCATTATTCGTGGAAAAATTTCAAGTTGTAGCACACTCATAGAAGATTCGTGGACGAATATTTTCAGATCAGGATGACTTGTAACATACCGAATAGAATAATATGTAAATAAAATAATAAATAAGATTAAGCAATTAATTAATAAATATTTTATATGCTAAATGCAACAACGCCATGAGAAGAGACGTAACTCTTCACTATTATGTATTATATATATGCTGAGAGACCATGTATTCATATTATCAATTCAATTATAAAAACCTATTTATTTATGTAATAAGATAAATATGTAAGGTGTTACCTTACAATGTGTATTTATGTATGTTACGTTACCTCTCCCTTCAAAGATTCTTTATTGTCAAATCATAATCTAGAAAAGGATACATGTTTGTTCTTGCTTGTAATGCATTTACTTCATTCTATGCTCATGATGTTTTCAGGGTTGAAGAAATAAACTGGTATGATCTTCAAAGTGTTAAAGAGAAAAATTGCATTGTATATGGATAGATCCATCATAGGTCAATCTTCATTGGAATGTTTTGTTGGTAGGTTGTTTGGACAAAACCTCTCCTCTTGTGTTTCCAAGTAAGGTATTGATTTCATCCCCACTATATTTCAAACTTATGAATTTTCTGAATGAATAAAGAATTCCATTTACGTTAATATTAATTTTGTAGTTAAGAAATTCGACAACTCTTGTGAATTGGATGATGATAAGGAATAATTTTATCTTGTGTCTTGATTTAAATGTTGGAACATTTGTTGTATGTCACTTTTGGAGATTTATTGGTTGATAACATTCCAACATAAGCATATTTTATTTATTTATTTATGACGTCAATTGTATTTGTATTGGTTCCCTTCTCCATGGTTTTTCTTTTAACCTCATCAATTTTTATTTTTATCTCAATTTCTAAACTTTAATTTGTGGCGACATTCAATTTTTCTACTTTGTTTGAGTATGTGAGGTTTTCTTTATCCATGGTTCCGGATTTTACACCTTGATTCACCTACATTGGTTCATGTTTCTTTGTTGATGAGTTGTTTTTTATGGCATTTCTCTTGAATTCTTAATTTATACAAGGAGGATTTGTTATGGTTTCTTAAGTAAGAAATTTCTTTCTCTTTCTCTAATCATATATTGTCAAATTTCTTATTGAAATTGATTGTGGAGAAAGTGTGGGAATTGGTTCATTCCAATTGGAATGACAATGGCATATGCATTATATCTGATGGTTGGGCTAATATGGAAAATAAGCAATTGGTAAACATTATTTTAATGTCTCATTCAAGACCATGCTTCTTGAGAGAAATAGATCTGTTAGGAGTAGAGAAGAATGTTGGATGGCTTGCAAAAATGTTTTTTAGAAGTAATTGAGAGTGTGGTCCCTTCAAATGTTGTGAAAGTCATTACGAATAATGCATGTTCATGCAAAGTAGCTAAGGCAATTATTGAGGCATTGTATAACCATATTTTTGGACATCCTATGTTGTGCATAGTTTAAATATTTATTTTAGATCCATTGTTGTTGAAGTTGAATGGTGAATAAACTATATGAAGAAGCAAGAGAAGTTCAATTTTTTATCACTAACAACCAACATGTACAATCTACGTATAAGGAATTTGCAAGACTCCAAATTTTGAACATTGAACAAAACATATTTTCATCCCATTATATAATGATCAGGAAGTTAGTAGACACGAGGGAAGATTTTTCCTCCATGGTTGTTAATCTGGTGCAAACATTGAAACAAAACAACACAAAAAATCCATGCGGGTCAGAGATAACATTCTTGATGAGGAGTGGAGTGTTCAAGCTAAGTTTTTTATTTCCATAATAGATCCACTTGTCTATTTGCTAGAACGTTGTGATTGAAATGTACCTATGTTGGGTGACATATAAGACAACTAACCATTTGTTGGAAACAATTCAACAACTTATTGAAGAGAAGGACCATCTCTTTTTTGGCACCACGAAGTATGTAAGTCAATAATAGAGGGAACAATGCAATACCCCTCTACTTACTTTATCATATGCCTTAAATCTAGAGTAGTATGATGAGGCATACTTGGATAAATATGGGGGTAAGAGGAGGGCCCCAAACAAAGATAGTGAAGTGTCCAATAGTTTTAGAACAACAATTTCAATTATTTGTTCTAATATGATGGAGTTGATAGAGTGAAAGAACAAATTTATTTCATTCATCACAAGGAGTGGTGCATTTGGAAACATACATGCACTAGCTAATAGGTGTGTTATGATACCTATTGCATGGTGGGGATATTATGGTGCCCAAACCCAGAGTTACAAACCCTTACATTTAGATTTCTTTCACAGGTTTGTAGCTCTTCAACAACATAGAGAAACTGGAGCACTTATGGGTTCATCGATTCAGTTAAGACAAACAAAGTTTAATCAACAAAATAAAAAGATCTTGTGTACATTCATGCAAATATTCACTTCATCTCTCGACCGAAGCTAGATTATAATAAGGACCCTTTAAAGCTATGAGATGTGAATCCCAAGGATGCATACTCACATACCCCTAACTGCTTACTAGACAACCTCTTTTTGGATAGTTTTTTTGTAGATCATTTTAGTGATGGGGATTTAGATGAGGCATCCCTGCCTAGGTCTAGCTCTTTTATGGTAGGTTATTTTACCTCTATTGTTGGTGGGAAACATGCTATTCATGTTGCATCTTCTACTCATGCTACTTCATATCATCGGTCTAGGGAATTAGGTGTTTTTCCATGGGAGGATGTTAAGGGCGAGATGACTATATATTGGATTAATCTATTTCACTCTAGATTTTAATATTTTCAATTTTTAATTTTAAACTTGTGGAGATTTCTTGATAAGCCCAATCTTCAGTTTTTGTTGTTTTTAAAAATTTAGTCTTGAGTCTTGACTCTTTATGATTTCCATGTTGACATATTATAAATTCATGATATTTAAATTTGAATTTGATATTAATATATGGGTCTCAATTGTTAATTGGGTCAAGCTTGAGTGGATGTGGGATGAGGTGTTATCCTCCCTGCCTTGGTTATATTATCGTAAGGGAAATGTTGAGCTTGTAATGAATATATTGTTTTCATGGCTTCGGGCCCTTCGTTCCCTATTGTTGAAATGTATTTATTCCTTGAAGAATCTAGGGTTTACCATGAGTACCTTTCTCAAAATGAGGCGAAGTGCTCGAGGGGTTTGGATCAAGATAATTTCTTGGGGAAAAAAGAAAAATAGGTCTTGATTGCCTAATCACAATCTTCCTAGAAAGTATGGATTTCATGAAATGAAAATTTGAAACTTGATTTATGATTATTTTATCATTGCAATGTTTCATTGTTTCAAGTCATAAATTTACATTGTTTCGTTGGTGTAGGAGATTTGATTTTGAAATTCAATTTGATTTTAATTCTGAAAATTACATGTATGTATCATGATTCATGATTCATTGATTCTAAAATATTTAATGTTATGATGTATATGGCATCACTATGATCATTGATGCTACGAGTCATTTGAGAATCCGTGATGTTGTGATTGTGTAACGAATGTAAATGTATAAATATACAATTCAAAATATATAAATAATAACAATAATAATTAATGAAAGGACACATCCTATCTAAAAGACATCACTTATTGAAAGGACACGACTTAAAACCATTATGACTAGGCACTGCTATAAGTACACCACCACTTGGTGAATGTATCATCATTTCACACACACACACACATGCACACATTAGATGTTTCTTTAGTAAATGAACTTTGTTCATTTCATTGGTATTAGAGCCCATTCTAATCCCAAGAATTTGGCCATATATTTCAAGCTTTGTCTCACCGTTCTCTTGGCCACATTTTTATCAGACCCTTGATCAAAATCCTCATTATCATTATCAACAAAAATATTGACTTTTAGCTACACTCATTTGATCTAAGGTCTCTCTGATTTAGCAAAAAATTGAAAAAGGAATAAAAATGAAAATAAATCAAATGCTCATATCCACAATTGCATTGATTCTTGAATAAAGCATCCACCATTCAAACCCTTGAAGACCTGCATTATTGGATGGACAATTAGAGTCTACTGAACACTACGGTATACATGAGAATATATACACTTAAACCTTAGGTTCTAATCTAAAAATTACATTGGCATTGGGATGAATATATGATTCAGGGAATCTATATTCAATGTATAAGGGAAAATGGATTGTCATGTTCCCAGTGACCTCATGGTGCTTTTAGTGCCACTGAATACTCAAACTACTGTCTTGAAATCTCCTCTGACACTCAATTTCATTTTTCTACTAGCTGAATTAAAACTTACAGTGGAATTATATGTAAATAAACAACTAGATTTATATAAATATATACATGATTGTTACAATTATTTTCTACATGACTGCATTCACTCAATGCCATTAATTCCATCCATTTCAACCATACTAAATCAATAATTAATTAAAATACATAACATAAATAAATACCAATAATTTATACACATATGGAGACTTATCTAAAAAATATAACCAACAGACTGCAAACCAAGGATGTTCTTCCCAACTGCACGCTCTATCAAGCCATATATTTCTTTGACAAGCCACCCCTAAACTGAGACTATTAAACCACATGAAGGTACCAGATTCTCTAGATACAACTTTATAATCCATTGGCCCTTCTTCCCATAATCATGTACAACCCAAGGAATGGGCCTACTTACTATGAGTTAACAGTCCCTCGAGCTCCCTTCTCTTAGTTAATAGCCCCTTGGGTTTGTTACATAAATTCCCTTCTAGGGATCTAGCACATGCCAGCTAGGAACTCTCCATGTTGGGAATCTAGGGAAATCAATCGTTCTTGATATGGGTCCAAAATACAACATGGCTGATGGTGGTACAAGTGAAGGTGGTTCAAAGATGACAACAATTGATAACTCTATCATCGAGGAATGATGGAAGAATGGATAGTTATCAATAATTATATGCATATTGAGAACTACTCAAGTGGCATGCTAGGATGATAGGAAGTAGGAAAATGGCATACATGGAATCTGAAACTCCCCCCCCTATAATCCCAAGCTTTGGGTAATTAACCCAAGACTATGGCTAATGAACTTTTATAAAGAAGGATTAATAAAACTTAGGATAAAATGAATATTAAGGATAATTAATTAACTCATAAGTCACTAGAGTTATATTCCTATTAACCCACTTCTCACTCTCCCTATTGTGGAATTATAGTCCCCCATCTATTCTTTATCCTTTATTCTACAATAGTCATGGATTTTATATTGAAAAGTGAAAATGTACATAATTACATAATCTGGTCATGCTGGATCATTCAGATCCCACTTCTAGCCATTTCATCAATATTTACATACCAGGGTAAAAAATGAGGTGTTACATTCCTCTCCCCCTTAATTCTTGCACCGTGCTCGGTGCATATCAACACTATTTACATACAAAAAATTTCAAAATAACCACAGGCATGCCACCCTCACAGGAATATCCATCTCCCACATTGCTTCTTTAGGGTTGTAATGTGTCCACTAAACCTTTACATGCATCGTGTCATTGTTACAGATCAATGTGAATTTCTTGTCAAGGATATTTCTTGGTAGCATCGGTATGTCTCCTTCCGATTCCACTAGAATAAAGGCCCAATCAATAATGTGGTTAGAATCAAGAACATACTTTTTCAATAAAAGCACATGAAACACATTATGCACTTTCATGTAGGTGGGAAATGCAAGCTCATATGCAACATACCCTATCCTAGCTAATATTTCAAATGGCCCACAATATATGGGTATTAATTTGTCACAATGGTCTAGGAACTGAAAACACAGTCTTAGAAAGAATACAGACAAATATGCATAAAATTGGCAAAATGGTGCTGCAATGGAAGTAGCAGCTCTGTATAATCAATAAAGAATGAGTAATACAATACAATGATCATTCAAGATGCATGAATGCCAAGAAAATTCAAATTCCCAAGGATGTCATTTGAATTGAATGAATGGGTGTAGCTTAACTGACTATAAGCCACAATAAACACACTAGTTAACCAACTGATCAAGTGCCGATTGACTCAACTGAGTCCTAACTGAAGTTGGAGTGCAATGAATGACTGATTCTAACTAAAATTACCTTAGACACATGTCATTGCATGCCAACCAACAAATGGTAGCGCATCAATAACTCCAATGAACCCCGATGAGGTTAACTGAAGTCAAACTGGTCATCAGAAGTGGTTGTAGGTGCCCGTGTTAGCTCTAGTTCATAAATAATCATTAAAAATAATTAAATAATGAATGTAGGCTCCTTCACCACTTAAATTAACTGATTGTAACCATCATTTATCAATTAGGTGCATTTATGACACTCAAATCACTCCCGGAGTGCTCTAGTTGGCCTCCCCAAATGAAGGAGAAGGCTTAGTTGGCCTCCTTGACTGAAGGTAGGCATGGGTGTACTCATGCTGATGTCATAAAGTGCTCCTCTGATGTCAATTAAGTCAATAAAACTTAGGATAGTGGTTTAACAAGGCCAAATTGACCAAATTAAGTGTGCATGGTGGGTAAATGTCTCCAACAATGGGAACTAGCTTAGGACATATCCCAAGCTCCAGGGAACTTTTCTTTGTCCTAACTTTTAGATACACATGATCACTAATTCTTAATTCTCTTGATATTCTGCCATTGTCTACATAATGTTTCTATATGTCATGATATTTTCAAATTTTGCTTGATCTTAAACATCTTCTCTTCCATTTCTTTAAGTAATTTTGGTCCAATAACCACTATGTCTGCTGTATTATCTCAACTATTTGGAGTATTGTATTTTCTTCCATACAAGGCTTCAAATGGATTGATCATCTTTAAATATGCACAATATCCATTATTATAAGCAAATTCTACCAAATGCAAATAAGCTTCCCACTTTAATGGATGATCCTTCACATACATTCTAAGCATCTCTTCAATAACTTGACTAACCCTCTCAGTCTATTCATTTGTATGCAGGTGATATGTTGTACTATTATTTAAATTTGACCCAAATCCTTTAAAAATTCATTTCCAAAAAAATGAATTAAATTTTGAATCCCTATCCGAAACAAATGCCCTAGGTATTCCATGTAATCTCACAATATCCTTCATATAATTTTTTTCTATGCGAGCTGCCTTATGAGTTCAATTAATTAGAGTGAAGCGTGCATCCTTTGTCAACTTACCCACCACTACCATGATTGAATGATGTAGTTTTTGTCTTGGTCAATTTGGTTATGAAATCAATTGTTACCACATTCCATTTCCATTCTGGAATTGGCAATGGATGAAGCAATCTTGTTGGATGTCCATGCTCAACATTTACTTTCTAACATTCCATACATCTTGTTATTTACTTAGCTATGTATTTCTTCATTATGGGATAAAAGCATCGACTTATTACCATTGTAGTCTTTTGTTATCCAAGATATCTTTCATACGTTACTTTATGTATTTGATTCATTATCAACTTTCTTAATTCAACAGAGTTAGGAATGTAAATTCTATTATTATTCATAAGAATCCCATCATTTTCCAACCTGTATCCTTTAAATTTTCTTATTGTAGCATTTATTTTACCTAAATATAACGTTGATACGAAATAATATATTTAAGGATTCTGGATTTTGAATCTGATTTTCACATGATAATGGATGTTATTTGCTCTTATATTGAGTTCATCTACAACCTTATTCTCCTTGCCCTTGATGTGTTTGATTTAAAAATCAATCTCACATAGAAATTCCAGCCATCTTGTCTGTCTCGCATTTAAAGTTTGTTGCTCAAATATATATTTCAACCCGCTGCGATCCTTTTTTTAATTCAATTTTTCTACCCATGAGATAATGTCTCCACATTTTTTAGGCAAGCATTATAACAACCAACTCTAAATAATGTGTGGCATAATGTTTCTCACGCTCCTTCAACTTCCTAGATTCATAGCAAACCACATACTCATCTTGCATGAGTACATCACCAATTCCTTTGTTACAAGCAATTGTACATATCACAAAATATTCATTTGGATCAACAATTTTGAGAATTAGTGCACTCGTAAGAATCCTATTCAACTATTGGAAAATTTCTTCACACTTGGGTGTCCAATCAAATTTGACTCCCTTGTTTTGTAAGGATGTAATTGAATGTGCTACTTTTGAGAATCCTTTGATGAATCTTTTGTAATATCTAGCTAATCATATAAATTATTTTACCTTTAATACATTGTTTGGGTGTAAGACACCCCATGATAGCTTCAATCTTTCTTGTGTATATTTATACCCCTTCCTCAAATAATATGTGTCCCGAGTATTGAATTTGTTTATGATAGAAGGAGAATTTACTTAGCTTGGGATATAATTGATTCTCCCTTAGAACATGTAGAACCAATCTCAAAATATCCTCATTCTCCTCCATTGATTTCGAATAAATAAGAATGTCATTTAGAAATACAATGACAAAGTTATCCAAATGATGTCTAAATATACCATTCATTAAGCACATAAAAGTAGTTGGTACATTTGATAATCCAAATGGAAATACCACAAACTCATAATGACCATATTAGGTCCTCAAAATTGTTTTTCTTACATATTTGTCCTTTATTCTCACGTGACAATAACTTGATCTTAGATCTATCTTGGAGTAAATCCTTTCCTGTTTCATCTAATCAAACAAATCACCAATCATGGGAATATGATATTTATTATTCACTGTGAATTTATTTAATTTCCTGACGTCAATACACAATCTCAATGTCCCATATTTTTTCCTTACAAAGAGAATTTGTTCTCCCCAAGGACACACACTTGGTGTAACACCCTGGTTTGACCCGTAATGTGATTTGTATATTATTGATGTAAATGCTAAAAGCCATAAACAAAATGAACCAGGGTTACCAAGACATTGTAAATATGTACATTTCAATATTAATATAATATCTCTAATGGTTGAAGAGGAAGAAGGATGAAGAAGAGATGGGGGGCTATGAATCCACAAGTGGGGAATTGACATTGGGATAAGGAAAATTACCTTAGTAAGATTTATCTTGTGTTGTTATACTTATCCATTGAATCATATTTTCTTAAGCCATGATTAGGAGCCTACTTTATTTAATTAAAGCATTATTTAATTATGCCAAAGAGGGGATTAAGAGTGGTTCCATGTGGATGGGCCACATGGAAATATGACGGATTCTTATAAAAGTAAGAATTAGATATTGAGGGGGGTTAGTTCCTTCTACCATTCCACCATTTGAATTTGTCTTCATCCTGAGAATTGTCATTACCCGGAGAGGCAAGCTTGATGTTGTGACAAAGGAGTGGGAATCCATTTCTAAATAAGAATTTTGCATGGCATTAACCCAGTAGACTGGTGAGTGAGAGAAACCTAGCCTGCAACTTATCCCCAGAGTTCCTAATTCAGAGACTTCCTATCCAATTTGTTCTAAAGCACTAGAATGGAACTTGAGGCTGCCTGAGGGACTCTTAACTTAGAGAAGGGGGCTTGTTCCTGGTGTTGAGCAGGTTGATGGGGAACAAGAATTCAAGATTGGGATAGCTATGGAGTGGGTTTAACCACTAGTGGGTTTCCTGATATATTGGGTTGTTTAGAAGTCGTGGAAAAACACTTAGCCCTTATGGATTGATAGCCCCAGCTTGGGTGTGGCCTATCAAAATAAGACTTGTATTGACAGTGTCTATGGCTGGGAGGAACATCCTAAACTTGCAACCAATTGGTAAACATTTTGGTTAAAAAATAATTTTCTAACTATTTATGAATGTTATGGTTAATTATGTGTTTGCTTACTATTAAATTAATGTTTATGTTTATATTTGTGAATGGAATTGCATGGCATTGTATGCTTGTTCCCTATTGAATTCTTAGTAAAGGAATTGTGAATGTGTATGTTGTTTTTGGGCCACTATATATATANAGAGGCCGCCAGGTAAGTTACACTTGCTCATATGTATCCCTTCTTCAACAATTATTCAAATTGCATTTGTAACTCTTCCAACTTATGCATACTCATTATATATGGTATTTTAGAAATTGGGGTAGATCCAGGCACCGAGTTGATAAAAAAGTCAATATCTCTTTTTGGTGGTAATCTAGGTATTTCTTCAAACACATTTGTATATTATTATAACACTAAAAACTCTTCTAGTATGGGACCCTTATTCTTTTCTGGTTCCTCGATGTGAGTTACACACAACTGACACCCTTTTTTGAAACATATTTTTAACTGCACAATTGAATGCTTCCTTATAGAATTAGGTCTTGTAATTCCTTTTACTACCTTATTATTTCCTTTAATACAAGTGAGAGTATTTTTATGGAAATCTAAAATGACATGGTGTGCATCAAACCAATCCATTCCAATAAGTATATCATAAGAAACAAGAGGAATAATGTTCAAATCTACAAATGTATGGAGCTGATTCATATCCAAGGGACAACCCTTTACTATCTCACTGATTTTTCTTTTAGTTCTGGTAGCCAACTATACCAACCATGATTTACCATGCTTGCTTTTATTTAACTTAAATATTTCAACAAAAATGTGAGTAATATAACTATGACTTTCCCATAAGTCAATTAAAATGGAAATGGGTTGACCAATAATATTACCTTAAAATATCTCAACCATATTGGACTGGTGCTTTTCTTGTCTGTTATCCAAGGATGCAAAAAATTATGGGGATGTATATAGATACCTCCTCCACTATGTTTACTTCATGTATGTTATGTACAGTTATCGTTTGGTCTCCTCTACGAGTATAATTTCTAAATGTATCCTTCCCTTCACATCCCCAACATTTAAATGTTGATTTTTCCCTTTTCCTTGAGACTCTACCATCTTTGGTCCATTTTGGATTGGATTTCTTTGTTGAAATGAATTATGTTGATTTTTTAAGAAGGGACATTGTAATATTTTATTCCTTTTATCATTTTTATCTATTTTCTAATCCCTCCAATATTTATGTACATATTCTCTTCCTTTATGATGATCATATATATTTTTATCCTTTCATATTGTCTCTTCAAGGGATTTGGGTGCATCATATTGGAATCTGTCTTTGTAAAAGGTAGGAAATCCACTTAGAAACCTCTATATTTTTACTTTTTCTTCCTTAATAAACCCAACATACCTTAACAACACCAAAACATTTCTCTCATATTCTTCCATGTTTATAGCTCCCAACTTGAGCTCAAAGAACTCCTCCATTGTCTACTTATAATAATGCTCATATAAATACTTCTGCTGAAAAGAATTTTGAACTACTTCCATGAAACTATCTTCTCAATCAGTATGCTTCACTTCTACTAATTGATCCCACTATATGGAATCCTTTCCTTGTAAGTTATAAGCGACAATTATTTCCTTCATATCCGAAGAATAATTATGCAATCATAGGTACTTCCTTATCCCTAAAACTAGGCTTCAACATCTTCTCCTTTCCTGTTCTCACCATCAAAAGTAGGTGGCTTAATCTTTCTAGTCTCCCTTGCAACACTTCTTCTGCATGTCTTCTTTTATGAGGCCTCCTTCAAGACATTTTTGGGATGCTACTAGAATCCTCTATTGTATACTATCTCTCATCTGCATGACATGGTTAATAATGAGGCCTACGACCCCTAGTAGCTCTCTTATAGGGTTTATATTTTCATGATATTTCTTCTTTGAACTGTCCCCATCTTCTTTCTTGAGGAAAACAAATGTTTCAACCTGCATTTTCCTCTATTGCAAGTTAAATCTTTGCATAAGTTGAGTATTCAACTGATTCTATTGTTCCCGAGCTCTTAACATTCTTTCGTTATCAGCTCTGCAAATATGAACTTCCATCTTCAAGCTTCTCATAGTTTTCACCATATCTACTTTTTCTATATTATTTCTATGCCCATTATATTATGTCTTCATTACCCACACTAATCTTCTACCCCTTTGCTTCTTCTCTCAAACTGCATGAAATTTCCATTCCTTCCATCTTTACTTTCAAATTTTGTTATGTGTTGCATTTAACTGTAAATCTGTAACCATAGTAATATTCTATACTAATATATGCAATGTGTTCAAATCATCAAAAGCTATTAGATAAATCTCTTCAAAAATTCATAAAAACTTATGCATAAGATTTTTTTTGCAAAATATCCTTTTCACAACTTTTGTCAAACTAAGCTCCATGCCCCCTTTTTGTTCGAATTTTGGAAAATATGAAGTATTGATTCATAATTAAGTTCATTGTTCTCAATATCATACTAATATTATTTTCAATGAATATAGCTGTGTTCAATTCCGATTTCACCACTAAAAGCTATATCTCTTTGAAATCATAGTTTTGTATAATTTTACCATGTTTTTGTAACTGTACTTATTCCAAAGGACCAATTTATGACACCTATAGAATAAAATAGGTAAAGAAATCATGTAATGTACCTTAATAGTAGAAGCATAAAATATGCTCTGATACTAATTTGTAACGCACCTGGAGTTGCACTAGACTTAAAACACAATTATATATATATATATATTGACAAGAACATATAAGAATTTATATTAAAAAAAATGGTCAAGGCACTGGCACCAATACATCTGATAGTTACTACTGAATACCATATCAGTTGTCCAAAATTTGAAAACTATATCAACTGTCCCAAATTCAAAACTAAGAATGAGAAGGATTGCTAAGAATTTAAGCTACAATAAGGAGAGCTATTAACTAAATTTCTTCCAAAACAACGATCACGAAGCAGTTTCCAAAGACTACTAATATCCTTCTCCAAAGCCTTAAGCCTCTAGAGGACCCAGGTCTGCGAATGGATGACATGATCAATAACCTCAAAATTCCTTCTTTATCCATCCAAATCACTCGACTTGGCTACCAGAGGAGAAGAGAACTTCTACATCATCCATCATGAGACCCCTGCAATTCTTAAATCCTTTATTGTTGACTGTGACCCGAATACTGATGAAATATTGCCGAGTTCGACCTCAAAGCACTAAGCAAGGGTTCCTACATGACCAAGCTAAATGTTATCACAAGGGAAAATGAAATATATCATCCATATACTAGGGGATGGGTGCATAAATATTGTTTCCATTTAGAAAAAGAGATCCCTTGCTCAAACTTGGTTTGCTTTGAAATCAACTTGTGCATTGAGGCCCCTTAAAACATGGTAGAGATGAAAGAAGCTAAGGTTATTCAGAAGAAGCTTAATTTTCCCCAATATGTGATGTATTTTTACTTGTTTTGGAGGATTATGAGATATTAAATCTTGAATTATCAACCTGGAGTCCCTTATAACGACAAGGTATCTAATATTCCTTTTTAGGACTTGATTTAACCCTTGTCATAACGCCAAATATTTTGTGTTGTTGTTAGTGTCGACCCCCAATCCTTAGGAATATGACAAAAATGGTTATTCCATTTGGATCCAAGAGGATCCCTCCCCCTCCTACCACCCCTGGGTTTGATTTTTCATCCCCATAAAAAAACAAAGTGCGTTTCTGAAGTGACTTCCTCCAATCTAAGAAATCCTGCTCATTCATGTGAATTTCCCATTTTTCCTGGACCTTGGGAGAAGGTGATTCTTGGAGATAAGATGAGAATCCCTTGATCTAGTGTTCTTCATCAGGGGCCATCATTGTTGCATTCTTGGAATTAGAAATATAAGGGAGACATTCTCCAAGAAGAGATTTGGCTTTCACCGCCACTTGTGCTGGGGAACATACTATGTATCTAAAGAGCCTGTTATTCCTTTCTAGCCAAAACCTCCATAGGATAAATTTTGGAAGAGTTAGCCAACAAAATTGTAGCAGTTCTTTTTTCTTCAGAGGGAAGGGGCATAGGGAACCACACAACCTTAGGAGAGAGTGGATATCTAGAGGAACATGAACTTGGTCAGAACCTAGTCCCAAAGTAATCACCCAAACCTCATTTGTAAAAGAACACAAGAGTAGCACATGATCGGTGGATTGTTTATCCAGGAAATAGAAAGGGCATCGAGATGGCCCTTCCCATCCTCATCTTTTTAAATTATCACTCGCCATAATTCTTTTGTGAGCTAGATTCCAAATGAACAAGTCAATTTTCGACAGAGATTTGGAGGACCGGATTTCTTTCCAGACCGAAGGGGTCTAGCGGGACATGAGGAACTAAAAAAAGTAACTTGTACCTGGCTGCTGCAAAATAACTCCCTTATACGGTGCCCCAACCTCGTTTGTATTTGGAACCAACTTTCAAAGGAGTTTTCCCTTGGAGAAGATCCAACAAATGATTTACTTCATTCTCTAAGGCCTCCAGACAGTTCATAATTTGCAAATCTTTCCAAATTCTATCCTCATCATCGTTCCAAATCGAGATATCCCACCGAGTTACAATGTTTTTGGAAATTAGTCATTCTTTCAAATTAGTGATACCGTCATAAGTGTTCAAAGGTTGATCTCCCATAATTGAATCCTCCTAGATACGAACTTGCTTCCCATTCCCTGGGATCCAAGTTAGATTGGGCTTGAAGAAATTTAGAGATTTTTGACAGAGTGCAAAGATTAGAGAACCTTTAGAGACATTTCGGGGTAAATCAAGACACTGAATTCTCGATCCTTGAAAGTAATTCTTCCAAAGAAATCTTTTGCTCCAGGAGGTCTCCCCTAAGATGAACCTCTAGAGACTGTTGGCTCCAAGAGCCAAATTTTGAGAGCTTACCTCCCTGAACTGCAAACCTCCTTCTAGTAAAGGTTTGGTGACTTTCCTCCAACTGACCAGATGAATTTTCCTTTTGTTTTTCTTTCCTCCTTCCCAGAGAAAATTCCTTAGAAGAGAGCCTATTTTGAGAACAATATATTTTGGAGCCAACAATAGAGAGCTCTGGTAAATATGAATACTTGATAGAACTTATTTGATAAGAACTACTTTACTTGCCAAGTTCAACCATGAGGCTTCGCAGGAATGGATCCAGATTTTTAAATTATCCAGCAGAGGAATCTAGTGGGAAGGATTTGGAGTAGCTTTGAAAATTTACACCCCTAGTTATTTGAAGGAGTCACAACTTGTAATACCTAGGATTCTAGTTATATCTGACATTTCCCTTGGGGAGCAGTTCCACCCGTACACCCGTATATTTTACTCTTTAGGTAATTTATCTTACTAACGGAAATATCGTTGTACGTATCTAATTCTTTTTTGAACTTCCAGGCTATGGGAACACTTGTCCCTCCCAAAAACAAGGTATCGTCTACAAATTGAGCATGGTTCGAATCTTTGACCCCATTCACAATTTAGAGGCCCAAAATATGTTGTTGTTGTTGAAAATGATCTAATTGGAAACTTAGAATAGAGGCTTGTATTGCATAGAGAAAATGTGACAATGGAAAACCTTTCCGTAGGCCCCTCAAGGATTGAAAGAACCCTGCAGCATGGCCATTGACCAAAGGAGCGATCCACAGGGATCTTACACAAGACTTGACCCAATTTATGAAACCGGTAGCAAACCCAAACTTTTCCATGGCCTTGAAAAGAAAGTCATGCCTGACTTTGTCGAAAGCATTTGCTAAAATCTAGCTTGATGATCATACCTTTTTCCTATCGCTAGGTGCTTGAGTGAAGTGCCTCTTGGAGCAGAATGATATTGCCCAAAATTTTTCTTCCTTTGATGAACTTGCCTTGGTTTTTCGGTATAAGGGCCGACAAAATTCTTTTAAGCCTATTGGCTATAATCTTTGTAACAATCTTGTAGAATGTGTTGCAAAGAGAGATTGGACAGAACCTCCTAAAATTGTTTGCTCCTTATTCTTTCAAAATAAGCACAAGGAAGGATAAATTGGTGCCCCCCCTATCTTATTAAATTGCTGGGATCTCAGTACCTATATATGAAGATATTTTTTGATAGTTAACCAACAACATTTAAAGAAACGAGTGGTGAAACCATCTAGTCCAAGGGCCTTGTCAACTTCCATTTGGTCTAAGGCAGCCTTGATTTCTTGGATTTTAACCAGTGCAATAAGGACAATATTTGAATCTTCTTGAACTAAAGGAGGGACTAAATAAAGGGGGTAGTAATTGACCTCTATAGGTGCAGTTGAATTCTCAGTGTAGATATCCTTGAAGAAGCACTGGGCTACTTTCTTTATTCCCTCAAAATCCAAAATCCCATGTCCCTAATGTTGAATTTCTTTGACTTATTTATATTAAATTGAGCACATAGATATGTGGAAAAACACACAACTCACAAGATAAATCACACAATTTACTCAGCAATTGAAGAATGAAATAGTGCAAAAATGGCTTGCAGTTGTGAATGCTTTCATTAATAAAAAAAGTAATTGGATAATAATTACAATGAAGTACAATGGCTAAATAGCCTCAAGCAATTTGAATCCTATGTATTCGAATTGGTTTGACTGTACTTGATTGAATGGTTAATTGAACCTTGTCTAAATCATTATCAGAGGCCTGAATGGTTAACTGACCTTGTCTAAATCATTATCGGAGGACTGAATGGTTAACTGACCTTGTCTAAATCATTATCGGAGTTCATCGGAGTTCTAAATCACAACTCAAGTGTCTAATTCAGTGTTAACTAAGACTATCTGACTGTGGTAGGTGAGAAATGTGCCTCTTCTGCATACAACCATGCAAACATAGTGCTAACTGAATGTAGAGGACTAGAACTGAATTTAACTGACTCCTAACTTAGATTGACTAGTCACCAACTCAACTCAACTGACCTTGGTTGGTATTGACACTCCCAGTGGCTTGTAATTTGTAGGGATTGATCTAGGAGGCTCCTAAACTGATGCATGCAACTACAATCAGTGGCTGTAGGCCTCAATTAGTGTTTCCCACACTTTAGTAACTGGAACATGTGCCCTAATTAGGCCAAGTGGACCCAATGGTGCTAGTGGCTTAAAATAGACTGGAAGGACTCCCGATTTAGACATGAATCCTAATTTAGACATATGACCAAATTGGACAAGGGAGGATTAATAATCATAAAACCCTCCCTGAGTGCTAACTTGGACAATTTGTGGGCCCTGGTAACTAATACCATAGGTCACCCATTACATCAAGTAAATTAACTGCTCAATACAAGGACCTGGGGGAAAAACCACATGGGAAAAAATCCTCCCCTCTAACTAAGCAAACAAAATCAGGATTCAAGTTTAAAAAACTTGAAAATGTGTTGCTACAATCTCTGTGATGTAGTGAAGCAGCATGCATGATGTTCTGTGCACAAGTATCCCGGGGCCTAGCATGTAGACTTCTCCTTCTTTTCCCAAAATGATGATGGAAGGAAGGAGGAATGTAACCTTTGTCTCTTGCTGGATGAAGAGGTGTATGATCAGCTCTATTATTCTGAATGTAGTGAGACTGAGCCCTTTTCATGTAGCATCTTACAGGGAGTCTATTGCATCTCTCTGAAGGAGGTAATATTGAATGACATAGCGCAAGGGTATTTCCCTTCTAAGTGTCAGGTGGTTTTCCAGTAATCTTCCTAGATCTGAATCACCTTGAATCTCAATCTCATAAACTGATATAGATGGATCTGCAATACTAGTAGAAGCTGCATAAGAATTAGATAAAATGATTTTACCTTCCCGTGCAAGTGGCTGCTGTAGAAAGGAGCAAGTCGACAAAGTCAACTTGAATGAAGACCGACTTAGTCGATCGACCGACTAAGTCGATAGGCCGACTTAGTCGATCAGCTGACTAAGTCGGTCGGCCGACTAAACTAGAAGATTAAGTCGGCTAACTAAAAGTCGTGTCGGTTCACCGAACCGACAGGTAGTTATTTTGTAACTGTTTGTAAATTGTATATATTAGGCTGTTGAGCCAAATGAGAACTCAGTTCAGTTCTCTGCCTTGTATGAACTCATTACAATAATATAATCTGTTTTCCTATATGTTCTTGTCTCCTGTCTCTGATTTATAGATATATATGTTTTAGTATGTATTATTGGTAACGTTATGTGATCTGTGAGATTACAACATTGGTTTCGTTGCCGGTAGTACATGTCTGAAATATATGCTCACATATGATACCAGAACAGGAGATTAAGGACTGGCGGGACCGTAAAATTGTGAACTACTTGCAAAATTATGCAAGAAGGAACAGATTAACAGTCGCTGAAGCCAAAGCAAGATTTTTCATAGAGACGCATGAAAAATTTGTCGAATCAGTGCCACAACTCTTGAAGCAACTTCTGGATGAGAAAGCCGGACAAAACTAAAGAACAACAGTTGCTAGAAAAACTGATCCGAGGAGGCCGAACAAATTTGTTGGAGTGGTTTGAGAAAATTGCTGACGACTTCTGTGAGGAGCAAGCAGTCGAAGACATAACTTCTGTGGAAACTGTCAAAGAAAAATTTTACACAAACTTCACTGAATTTTTTTTGTGTTCCCTACCGACCTTGCTGTTCAAATTCTTGATAGAGAAAGGAGCAGGACACATCGTTGAACCTCATCCACTGCTATGCGAACAACCATCAAATACCAACTGGGCAGAGAAGCAGAGGAAGTGGGAGAAATTCATTGCAGAAAGGGAGTGGGAATACTTCCTGAGCAAATAAATTGAACTACCCGGGCTCTCTAAAAGCGTCGGGTAGGCTATGGGGGGGTAGCTGGTCATGTGTCGGAGGTAGAGTATAGTGGATCCTAGTCGTCCTAAAACCGGATAACCATCACCAGTAATGAAAATTCGACCAAAGAGGACCTCAAGGAAATAGTATTGTACGAAAGTATGTTGGACATTCAGAAACAAGAAAGGGACGAAAGACAGTAGAGAAGGGAAGCAAGACGTGAAAGAGCCGCAGGGCTGCACAGAGGACAAAACCCTAGGGAGAATGACTGCGAAGATAATTCACCGTAGTCGGGTCATGACCGACAGGAAGAGGGCATAGAGCAAGAGGCATCCCCTAAGGAGGAAGAAGTGTGGGTAGAGTAGCCAGAAGCTCTCCAAATAACAGCTCCCAACGACGGGATAACCCTTTCCCCAACAAATCCACGTACTAGAATACAGACTATTGTCAAATATGAACTCCGAATACGAGCTTGTGACTTCAGTATATGGAGCCGACTAGGCAACGAAACGTACACAGGTCGACTTCTTATTATACGTTGACCGCTCGAAGGAAACTGGGTGACGTTTCAGGCGGCACCCTCCCTCCAGAGTATCCACTTGCTATTACCGACACATGAAGGAGCACCCCCCGCCAAATACAACTTTACAAGAACTCGAACAAGCAGACCTACGAACACCAATTTGCAGTGGATCATCGACAGCCGAAGTCGACATCAACCGACTGCAAGTCAATGACGACTCGACGACCGACGAGAGCTCAAGATCCGTTGACCAACACTTCGTAGGCTCGACTACATCAATAACCCCACCACTTTCACCACCACCCCCACCTCCACCTCCGCCAACTTCTGAGAGCAGTGAAAGTGATTCAGACATGGGTCACAGATCGGCTCACATTCCTCTCTACGAGGGAGATGAAGACCCCAGACGACATTGGTTCGTCTGCGAGTCGACCTGGGAAGCAAACCAGGTAATAGATGAAGACCGACAAATGGCACAGTTTACCGGAGCCTTAAGGAAAAGGACCTTGACATGGTACATGACCTTTTCGGAAAGGAAACTTAGAGCGATGAAAGCTGAGATCAAGGCGCAGTTCTTATCATTCTTCAAAACCCCAGATGCCAAGCACCTGGCCGCCAAAAATCTTAAAATGATGTCACAAAAGCCAGGGGAGACATTCCGCGACTACGACAAACGTTGGAAGGACCTATTAAGCCAGGTAGATTACTTTATTGATGAACAGTTACTAATTCAATGGTTCCTTGCAGGATTATCGCAGAAAGTACGTCGACATATTAGTCTGGAGACATTCGAAACATATGAAGACGCGCTAACAAAAGCTCTGTAGGTCGAGATGGATGAAGAAATACCTGCTTACCCTAAGGACCATAGATTAGAGGAACAACTTGAGAACGTGCAGAAGTCTTTGAAGGAACTAACCCTCAAGAATCAGGAAATCTGATGTACTAAATGCTCGATGGCTGGGCACTTGAAAGATAACTGTCGACAAGAGTATAGTCGACAAGACGTCCGCTTTGTACAAACCAAATCATTTTGCAACATTTGTAGGAACACGGAGATCATTCTACGAAAGATTGTCCGTTTAACATGAAGAACGGAAAGGCTTCCTGGTGCACCATCTGTGAGACCAAAAGTCACAACACGGACGACTGTCAGTTAAACCTGAAGAACCGACAGAACTATCAGGCGGTCTATCAAACGAATGTAGTAGTGCAAAACAACGAGAAAAACAATATCAACAACCAAAACGGACAAAGATACGACGGCCGACGATATGAGCGCCGGTACGACAACCGACGTCAGGGTTATGGAGGAAGAGGTCAATTCCCTGGGAACCGCGACATATGAACGCGTCGACCAACCCAGTGCTTCACATGCTACAAAGAAGGTCACCGATATGCAGATTGTCCGTACAAGGACAGAACTGATCTTAAATTCTGTACACACTGTGGAGTAGGCGATCACTCCCTTGAGGATTGTCCTACTATGTTAGAAAAAATCAAGACGAAGAAAAATGTTAATGTCTTGTCTTGTGTACAAAAGCATGGTGTACTAACTACTAAGAATTTACATATTGTTACTCGACACGGCACAAAAACAGGGCCTGATAACCCCCAAATTAGCAAGATTAAAGACACAAATGTTTATCCCGACCCTATAAAGCAAAAACACACATATCAAGAGGAAACCCACATATTTCATGACATTGCACAACAAGAATACCTTGTTAGCAGTCGACCTAACACAATACAACAATTAATCTCTCTCACTCAAATAGACAAATCCGTAGCCCAGTTCATTGATTTATTGCATCAAATAAAAAGTACTAACCTCGAAAAACAAACTAAGAACATCTGCAGCCTCAACCAAAAAGACACAAACGATGTCGACCCACTTGTCGACTTGGAAATCGAAGGTTACCACGTCTAACAAGTAGTGCTCGACTTCAGGTCTCAGGTAAATATCATGACCCGGGATACATGGGAAAAGATAGGAAGACCTTGACTCTACAAGTTAGGTATTTACCTAAAACTCGCCGACCAAGGCCTCATTGAACCCATTGGGGTTTGGAAAAACGTCGACACGTCCATTAAAGGAAATTCGACCAAGGTTGATTTTGAAATTATTGACCCAAAAGAGGGATCTAGTTCATTCCCCGCGCTAGTCGGTCGACCTTGGGGACGGAAGATGAAAGCCTCCATATCCTTAGACAAGGAACGAATCAAGCTAAAAGGAAATGGTCAAAAAGTCATTGTACCCATTCATCCATCCCAAGGAGAACCTTGGACAGAACCTATTGATGAGGAAGTCGATGTCATACAACTTTACCAGATCCACAACAATACGGACTACACAGAGCCCAACATCCATGGAGAACTTTACTTAGGTAACCAAGACTCAATTGGTTATAACTTAGATGCTGAACTATACGACTAGGAGATGGAAAATTATGAAACAAAAGCAAGAGGGTGCTGGGCTATACAAAAAGTACAGAAAAAACCCACCCGACAGCGCTTCATAGTATCCATTATCCCCAAAATTTTGAAAAGAAAGTAAGGGAACACCCTACCTTACAACCAACCAACTTAAACACTACACAACTACCCAGGTAAAAGGAGAGGGAATCCCCAGTCCTACACATCGAACAAGTATCTAAAAATATTGGAGAACATGGTCGACTCCAAAGCTTAGTCGAAACGTTTACAGGTCAAGCAGCTAGATGGTGGGATACCCATCAGACAAAACTCCAGACCTGGACAACTGCTTCTACTTTCTTTGTCGAACAATTTGGTGGAAAAAAGTTAACCCAGGAAGCCCAGATCCATATCCTTACCCAAGGTCAAAATCCAGAAGAACACATTAAGACTTGTGAAACGGAGTGGAGAATACTTGGCTACAAAGACGAACGATCCTGGCCCCACTTGTGACCTTCAACCCTAGACGAATTACCCAATAAATGGTATAAGATGGAGGAAGCTAGAGGAGAAACCTTCTTTTGGCAGGAACTCAAGGAATTTTTTATCAAAGACTTCCAGTTCATACCTCAAAATGAAAAACTGGCCGAGACAGCACAACAAATCAAACAATTTCTCCAACCAACCGAAAAACAACCCTCCCAGAACCACCGACAGATCAAGGACTGTAACAATATACAAACCGAATCCAGACCATAGGCGACCCGTTTACACTTAGAAAATGAACACACAGAAGGCAAGAGCTTCAGATGGAAAACCGACCATATTGAAACAACAAAACCTGTCCATTCAATCCTGAAAGTCGAGACCACCGACAAACCAGATCTTGACAGAATGACTGCAACCAACTTTCCTGCTACATTCTCATAGTTCAAAGAAGGAAGTCAGCCGATTAATGAAGCTAAAGCACCAGAGTGTCTAGATGCCAAAGTGAAAACTAAAGAGGTTGACATTTCAAATGACGACCGACCAAAAATAGCCAAGATTGGTGAGTACTGGAACGAACAATAGACCACCGAAATAGTAAACTTACTTAGAGAATTCCAAGATGTCTTTGCCAGGGACTATAAAGACTTAAAAGGTTTAGTACAAGAAATGGGAGAAATGAAAATTGATACTAAACCTGATGTTCGACCTGTCAAGAAAAGGCCTTATAAACTAGCTCACAAGTACAAGGAGATAGTTAAAAAGGAAATCGACAACATGTTAGCAGCAGGGATCATTTACCCTATCGACCAGTCTGAATGGGCAAGTCCCATGGTCGTCCAGCCCAAGAAACATGACCCGACAAGGCTAAGAATTTGTGTCGACTTTAGGGAGCTCAACAAAGTAACATTAACAGATCCATTCCCAACACCTATGCTGATGAAATCTTGAATGAAGTTGCAGGCCACGAATGCTACTCATTCATAGATGGATTCTCAGGATATAACCAAGTACCCATAGCAAAAGAAGAGCAAAAGAAGACAACATTTGTCTGTGAATTTGGTTCCTTTGCTTACAAAGTTATGCCTTTTGGGTTAAAGAATGCACCTGCAGTGTTTTCCCGAATTGTTGTCAAGAATTTCCAAGAATACATATATAAGACCATGGCAGTATACTTTGACGACTCGACTATATACTCCACCTTAAAAGATCACTACAAATGGCTTCGACTTATGCTGGAGAGATGTCGACATATTCAACTCTCCCTAAATATTAAGAAATGTATCTTTATGACTCCCATAGGCATACTCTTAGGGCATATTGTCTGTAAAAATGGTATCAAGGTCAACTTTGCCAAGATTAAAATCATCCTCGACCTGAAACCACCGATAAACCCTAAACAAGTTTGGGTGTTACTTGGCCATACAGGCTATTATAGAAAGTTCATAAGACACTATTCAGATATGACCTATCCTTTAGAAGAACTACTAAAGGAAGATCAAGAGTTTAAGTGGACAGAGGAATGCCAAATCTCCTTCGACAAACTGAAAAGAAAACTGGTCGAAGCTCCCATACTCAAATTCCCAAACTGGTCGACCAAATTTCATGTGCATATTGATGCATCAGGAATCGCAATCGGAGCCATCCCGACTCAACCAGGGGATGATGGGATGGATTACCCTATAGTTTACAACAGTCAAAAATTAAATAAGGCTGAAAGAAACTATTCGACCACTGAAAGAGAAGCCCTAAGTATGGTCTTTTCCCTCCAAAAGTATCGACATTACCTCTTGGCCAATCCCTTCACATTTTATACCGACCATCAAGCCTTAAAGTACCTTGTCAATAAGCCACTTCATCATGGGAGAATTTGTCCCTGGCTACTTCTCTTTCAAGAATTTGAGTTTGAAGTCGTTGTCCGTCTAGGAAAACTAAATGTCGAGCCCGACCATCTATCCTGCATAGACACAGGAGAGGAATCGACCGGAGTCGACGAAGACTTGCCGAACGCACATTTATTTCGCATAGAAGTAGTGCCAGAATAAATCAAAGAAATAGCTCAGTTCTTAAAGCCAGGTCAGGCACCAGAAGGTTTGAACACTAAGAAAAAACAAATCTTAGCTATGAAGGCTGCACCTTACAGCCTCATCAATGGATTTCTATACAAAATGGGGTTAGACGACATTCTCAGAAGGTGTGTACTATACCATGAGCGAGACCAAATCATGCATGAAGCACACTATGGACCTGTAGGAGGACATTTCCAAGCAGACACAACTGCCAAGAAAATCCAACAGTCGGGATTATGGTGGCCGATGATCCACATAGATTGCAAAAACTTTGTTAGTCGATGTGACCGATGTCAACGGCTTGGTCGACCTCTGCTGAACACAGAAATTCCCTTGATATCTGTAAACCCTAGTCTCACATTTGAAATCTGGGATATAGACTTCATAGGACCATTTCCTATCCCAGCCAAATGATCAGGTGCAAGATATATTACCACGGCAGTAGAATATGTCACTAAATGGGCAGAAGTTGAACCTGTCGATACATGTTCAAGTGAGGTAGCCTCTAAGTTTATCTATGAAAACATCATCACTAGATTCAGATGCCCACTCACATTGATCAGCGACCAAGGATCACACTTTATCAACAAAACCATCAAAAATCTGACCGACCAATTTCACATCGACCACTGACGAAGCACCGCATATCACCCTCAGTCGAACTGCGCGATTGAAGGTTTCAATAAAAAATTGAAAAAAGGGTTAACCAAAATATTCAGCACCGACAAAGACGATTGGGATGAGAAAATCCCTGTGGTCCTCTGGGCATATAGGACAGCCTATAAACGGTACACCGACCAAACCCCCTTTCGACTAGTCTACGGGAAAGAAGCAGTCGTCCCCCTACATTTCCGACAGCAGACACCTATTATTGCACAAATACTACATGTCGATGTCGAACATGCAAGAAATGACAAACTCTTTCAACTCAGCAAGCTGGAAGAACATAGACTCATAGCAATACAACACCAAGAAATTCACAAGCAACAGCAGAAAGCATGGCACGACCGCAACATCAAAAACAAAAACCTGTCAGTTGGAGACCTTGCCTTACTCTATAATAGTCGAGTCAAAGGAAAACCAAAGAAAATCCACATAGAATGGATGGGACCTTACCTTGTCGAAGAGATACACCCCAATGGTTTAGTCCGACTAAAAACATTGCAGGGCCTAGTATTTCGGAAGCTCGTTAATGGAGCCCGACTCAAACGTTACAAAAACTGAAAAAAAAATCATATAATGACCTTAACCATCAATCCAAACCCATAAAAAGCTAAAAATTCCAAAAACAAAGTAATACACCCGACACAACACAACATGACAGGAACTCACTACTTCGACAACCGACATCATCACCTCCGCCCATCTTCATCGACCAGTCCAGCCGACCATTCTCTGCACCGACACCGGCCGACGACCTCGAAAGTCCCATCGCGCATTTATGACTTCGAGCACCGAATGCAATTCACCATTACTCCACACTCACGTATTGTAGCTGGACCGTCAAGTCCACGATTAATACACCCATTCCCACATGCAGTCACACCATCGTCTATAAATACGAGACCGTCGAAGGTTCATTCACCACACTCTTTACATGCCGAGCACTCACACATTCAGTCGACTAAAAACCCAGAAACCTATAGTAACCCCGACCAAAAAGACATAATGGCCCCCAAGCAGACCAGAGCAGCGACCAAGGCGAAAGAGCTACATGCTGAGGATACACCCTTGATCCGCCGACTCAAGCATATAAAAAATGCCAAAGTACAGGAGGGCCAATGGCAGAAACTCTGGGCCGAGATCCAAGAGTGGGCCTTCGTCGACAAGAAGATGACCCAAGCGACTGAAAAAGTCCGAAGGAGCACCATCTTCAAGTATCCCAACGCACCCCTGATGGCAAGCTTTGGTGGGACAAAAGAAGCTGCTGTCAAGTTTATCATCAGTCGGTACCACAATGGTCGGTTCTACTTCGACCGACCGGTTGACATTACCGGAGATATCATCTCTAAGCTCACTGGCCTGTCTAACCAAGGGAACCCTGTACCAATTGGAATCAAGGAAGGATTGGTCCAAGAGCTTACAGGATCATCGTCCGGGAAAAATTCCAAAGGATTGATGATCGGGCAGATTGCAACTCGCACACCACAGATTGTGGCCAAAATCATCGCCATCACACTTACCTTAGCAGGTCGAAGTAGCGACCTCAAATTGGAAATGCTGGAGGCCGTCGACATAATTGCCACCGACGGTCGAATCTAAAGATGGGGAGATTATGTCACCGACATGATCAAAACCATCTGCAAACGATGCCAAGAGACGGGAGGAATCATCAAGTTCCCCTCCCTAATCCTTTGGATCGTTATGTACCACATTTGTCTGGAAGGAAGTCCAGTCTTCTAGGAACCAGAAAAATTCCACATGAACAGGTTCAAACTCTTTTCCCAGAAAGGAACCCCGCATGAGCTGGCGCAAGGGAAAATCTTTTTGGAAAACTGGTTCCAATAGTTAAAGCTTCGCACGACCAGATGGCGGGTACCTCAGAACATCCGACGCAATCTACCAGCGAAGTCTCACATATAGTTGGAGATCAACCATACAGTGGTTTGGTATATGCAGGGCGAAGACCCCAAGGCCGCCGCCCTCGATTACTACCCGACTTCCGATCAAATATTCCGAGAGTTGACACGCCAGGTGAAGACCAAAATACCAGTGCCCGAGGTAGCAAAACAGGTTGACTTTTCAATAAAGGAGCCAGTCACCAACCAGGAGAAAGAGGAAGAATACGAGCTCAACCTCTACATAAGTACATTTGTGTGAGAGGACACCCCAGTCGATCCCATTGGTCAGGTACAAATCACCATCAAGCCCCCAACCAGAGTCGACCCATAGCCGACAGAACAACAGCCAATAGAGCAACAACCAGCGGAACAACAGCTGACAGAACCACAGCCACAACAACAAACAAACCCTCTAGCTCCCGCAAGTGTCACCCCAAATCAGGTTTCGGCAGGTGAAATCGAGGTTAACAACCCTGAATATGCTTTATCGAAAGGCACCATCAAGAAATTGGCCGCTGAGATTGCTGCCGCCAGAAAAAGACTCAAAGCCCAAAAAGTACAACAAGGCAAAGGTAAGCGCAAGCTTATCATTGCTGAATCATTCGATGATGAAGAAGAGCTAAGTGAGGTGGCTGTCCTTACACAACTTACAAGGCATCTTCCATACGAGGCACAAGTAAGTGAGGTGGCTGTCCTTACACAACTTACAAGGAAACTTCACCTTACTTTTAGTCTACTTGTCCCCCCTAGTATTATGAGCATTCTTGTAATTATTATTAGCATTTTAATTCTTATTCCTACCCTTATAGTTATTTTTCCCTTTTTTCTTATTCCTTCGAGGCTGCTGGTTGCCCTTCGGGTCCGACGATTGCACAGAAAGTACACTCGCCGATTGGGTAGGTTGAGACGAAGCCGTGGCTGGTCCTGATGCAGACTGGTTAATAGACAATTGGATTACTTGTTTCATGACCGAATCTGTAGGTTTGGTACTTATATATCCCACAATGCCATCAGCATGTGGTCCAGGCTTGATCTTGGGATCGAAACTAGATCGCGGAGCATTAGGTATAATCTCATACAAAAGTACGGATTGAGCATAGATCAAATCCAACTCTTGTGACCTAAATATTGCTTGTTCCTCTTTTTGAACTCCGGATGTAGAAAAATCCTTTGCGATGTAAGGTAACAACGACTTGAGGAACCATTCAAGGAGAAGTTCTGGTGGTATAAAGGCTTTAATCAACTGCTTCTGTCTACACCACTCTTGAATGCGATCCGAAATGTGTGTGGCTTTATCTTGTCGGAAGGTTGACAAGAGTTTAGTATCGACGTCGTAACGTATAAGTAGCTGAAAGTGGTTGAGGAAATTCATGGTAAGGTCATCAATAAAGCGTATGCCCCCCTCGATAACTCTATATACCATTTCGCTGCAATCCCTATGAGGGTGTGTTGAAATAGTCTCAAACGGATTGAATCGTTGTGTAAGTAATTGGAAGAGAACCAAAGGTGAAAAGTGGTGACATGCTCACTAGGATATTCTCCAGCCTTACCCTCAAACTTGGGAATGTCCGAAGGAAGCTTGTTAGGGACAGCCGACCAGGCTAGGTCATGAGATACCAGATCATTCATTAGTCTCGACAAGTTAGATAAGTTTAATGTCGTGAGGAAAGGGAGCCTAGGTTGAGCCAGTCTATGCCACACTCCCTGATAGTTCTGGTTCATGTAAGGTTGATTTCTATAAATACCATGGCCTTGGCCATAATAAAATCCTCCCATTTGACCCGTATAGGGCTTCATGGAAGCATTGTGATGTGGGGTACCTTGATTATGCGGTGCTACAAAGCCATAATTGAAAGAGTAAGTGGGTTTTTGATACTCGTACCCATAGGGTTGATAGTTCTGTCTATACCGCGGTCCATGAGAAGCTCCATAAGGTTTTCCATGGGATGTCCCATGAGAAGGTCCGTAGTTAGGGATATGGGGACCTCCATGAGATGGAGCATGAGACGATCCAGAAACAGGGATATGAACTCCTGACACAATAGGAGGTGCTTGACTCTGAGATACTACCATGCGAGCAGTCACAGTACGAACTTGACTAGTAGCAATATTCCAGCCCGAAGGACCATGTGAATTAGATGGAGGAAGGGTCATCAAAAATGAATTCGAAGGAGTAGGGTTTGAGGATGAAGGGACATGTGAAGGAATGTAAGTGGTGTTCCCAATGTTCACTCGTCTTGGTTCTGGTATCCGCATAGGATTACTAACACTAGGTCTAGGACGGACATGTGAGGATGCTTCCACTATAGGGATGGAAGGTGTAATGTGACTAGTGCTCCCAAATAACTCCACATGGAAAGGAATAGGAGTGCCCCCAGGTGTAGTGCTAGGATCAATTTCTGACTCGACATGATGTGCCATATCAGGTGCTGTGATATCAGGAATGTCATAATGAACATGACTAGTGTTTGTGGGTTCATAATGAGTCTCGTTTCCTGGAAACCAATACCAACGACCAATGAATGAGGGATCATAGCCAGATCATGACGGTTGTTCATGTGATGGATCATATGTGCTAGTAGGATCTTCCTCCTTAACCTTATGAGGTGGAGAGGACATCTCTGTAATGTCATCCTCATGATCTCCCATGGTGTGTGAATCAAAGTGAGAAGTAGTCTGCCCGGACTGTCTAGTTTCCTCTCCCAAAGGAGGAGGAGATGAGGAAGGTGAAAGTCCCGCTAAATGGCGAGAATGGCAGGGTGCCGCAACCAAATCCACAATGACTCAAAAAAATAAAAGAATCAATCTAATTATGCAAATCCTAGGAAAACTAGCGTGCACAGAGCATACACTTATAAAATTTAAAGCCAAATTGCAAACAAACAAGGGTAGGACATGTGAGCTCCTGAATGAAGCAGGTATGTCTCACCTAGGAGAGGTTTGAGACTCCCATACAAAATAAGCAGAGGTTCGTAACCAATTATAGTGGCCCTCAGCTTCAATGCATATAGCGACTGTGCTGTCCGACCCCTGCCTAGCCAGGACACCTGCAGAATAACCTTTGCAAAGTACCCCCTCGTTAACCTAGGTAAGAAAACTAAGGTCAACTCAACATAATCAATGCTTAGACAGATAGTCGCAGGTGGGATTGAACATATGGGCAGGGTAGCAAAGCCCAAAACTCTTGAAAGAGACCCCAGATATGAATACAATCCTGGAAATATCTCCGGTGCAACTTAGTTACAACCAGGGGTCATCCCAATCATAACCGCTCACACTGCCTCGTGCTTAACTTCCTTGTAAGAGGAGGATACTGAGAACACTAATTATATAAAGGAATTTCACACTCTCACCTGGACAGACACATAAATGTTTCACTTAGTGGTCTTGGAGAATCTACTCACAATGAACTATTCCAAGTCCCTAAAACCTAGTCTTGTTGGTGCACCCTATAAAATAAAAGAGTGTAATTCATTTTATTATGCATTGATTTTAATTGGATTATTACTCAAAGGGAAAATGGTCATGCAACTAATTATGTTATGACGCAACAAGAAGTAAAATGCACACCTAACAATCAATGCAAATGCACTATGTCAAATGAAGAATAGGATATGCTACTACGTGAAGTGCAAAATTTTCCTTCAAATGAATATGCAATCATTCCTATATGAAAATCTAACTAATATTCTCCAAGCAAACCTAATGCAAGTACCATGCTAATGCAAAATACAAACAATGCATAATGATGCACAAAGCAAATGTTTTTTGTATTTTCGAATTAAATGAGATAAAAAATCAAAAGTATAACTCTACAACCCTTAGACTCTGCAAGCACTAACAGACAACCATCAAGCAAAGCACCAAGGTAAAAGAGACCTAATGCACTAATCCCAAAACAAAAAATATAAAATGAAATGACAAGAACATTTTCAAAAATTTAAACCAACAAGGTGTCTCTGGTTAGAAACAGGGATGTATACAGACTCCATAAGCATCCAAGAAGACTCATCAATCATCCAAACTCGTCCAACAACATTTAATCTTCCCAAAAGGCCAAAAATCAGGTTATACATGACTATTCTCAGTAAATTCACGTATATACACGACTATTCAGGGAAAACCCACGTGTACATGCGACTGTGAAAGCAAAACCCACGTACAGGAAGAAAAAGAGATAAAAAGAAGACAAACATACAAGATGAGACAAAATTTACTCCTGTAAGACACTACTAGGAAAACATGCCCCCAGACCCAACTCAGAAACAAAGAAATTAGAGCAATTCAAGCACATTGAATGCTGAAAAAATCCCCAAAGGAAATGACTAGGAACCTCCCCAATATGGTCGCCAATTCTGTTATGGAGAAAAATTCCTATGGCTTAGGGTGTACCACCACAGATAGAGAAACCGCAGAAATCAATCCCTTCCCAATATGCAAGAGAAATAAAAAATCTAACACTAAATTATCTTGAAACATACCTTATTCCAGATGGTTGATGTAGATCCCATTGAGATTTTTCCAATCCCACTTGTGTTAGCAATTTGCTCTCTCAACAACAACAAACAAGACAAGCATGCTGTATAATGGTGTTAGACCTACTCTAACATATATAATCAATAATGTATAAGCAATTAAAAGAATCCATGGATTCGATATTCATTTAAATGCACATCATTGGACAGAAAAAGATATTTCTATTATAAATCAGAGATTACATGAGTGACAACCTCTGTCGGCATGTCTACGAACCGGAGAAATTGAGTCCTCAACCTAGGCCTCCACCACCTCAATCCTCCATCTCTCAATAGAAATCTCACAAGAAAAGGAAATATTGGGAAGAACACAAAGTGCTCCAAGGGACAAAGGGATGCATAATCAAGTATAAGCAAGCTATGTCAACAATGGACTATAGTTTTCTTGCTCTTCAATTCCTCTCCCTTCAATGTATCTGTTGGAGGAGCAAGTCGGTATGCCGACTTGGACAATAGCTGACTTAGTCGATTAGCTGACTAATTTGATCAACCAACTAATGAGAGATTAGGTCGGCTACCTAAGGTCATGTCGGTTGAGTGAACCGACAGGTAGTTATTTGTAACTGTTTGTAAATAATATATATTAGGTTGTTGAGCCAGATGAGAACTCGGTTCAGTTCTCTGTATTGTATGGACCCTTTCACTATACTATAATATGTTATTCTACTTACTTGTTCTTGTCTCTTGTCTTTGTTATGTATGTCTGTATTAATGTGTATTATTGGTAACCCTATGTGATCTGTGAGATTACAACATTGGTTCCGTTGCCGGTAGTACATGTATGAGATGTATAGAAGAAGATGATATAAGAACAAGAGATTAAGTACTGGTGGGAACGTAAAATAGAAAAATACTTGCAAAATTACGCACGAAGAAATAGATTAATGACTGCTCAAGCAAAATAAAGGTTCTTTACTGAGACTCATGAGAAGTTTGTAGAATCAGTGCCCTAAATTTTGAGGAAACTCCTGGATGAAAAAGCCAGAAGCGATTAAAGACCAACGACTGCTAAACAAACTGATTCAAGGGGGAAGAAAAAACCTGTCACAGTGGTTCGAAAAGATCACCAACGAATTCTATGAGGAGCAATCCGTAGAGGTAAGAACTTTGGTGGAAACTATCCAGAAGAAATTCTACACAGACCTCACCGAACAATTCTTGTGTTCCTTATCAACCTTGTTGTTCAAATTTCTGATAGAGAAAGGAGCAGGTAATATCGTTGAACCTCGTCCATTACTACGCGAACCACCACAAAATACTAAATGGGTGGAGAAACAAAAGAAGTGGGAGAAATTCATTGCCGAAAGGGAGTGGGAATACTTCCTAAGCAAGCGAACAAAAATATCCGGGCTTTCTAAAGTGTTGGGTAGGCAATGGGGGGGTAGCTGGTCATACGTCGGGTTAAAGTGGAGGGGATTCTAGTCTACTAAAGAGAGACCATTCACCAGCAATGAGAAGTTGAACTAAAAGGGAAATCGAAAGGACAGTATCACATAAAGGTACGATGGACTTTCAAAAAATAGAGAGGGAGAAGAGGCTGGAAAGAAGGGAAGAGAGAAGAGAAAGAGCCATAGCATTGCAAAGAGGAATGAGCACTAGGGTCACAGACCAAGAGAGAAATCCACCAGATTTGGGTCATGACCGACATGAGGAAGGTGTGGAAGAAGAAGTGTCCCCTATGGAAGAAGATTTTTGGATAAAGAAGAAAGAAGCTCTCCAATTAGAATTCCCCCAGGAGGTAAGACCTCTATCTCCGATGGATCCGAGTACCAGGATACAAACAATTGTTGAAGAGGACCTCAGACTAGGAGTTGGTGACTTTGGTAGTTGGAGCCGACTATATGATGAGAGAAATGATGATAATCATCTAATTATCTACCGACCAGAAGAAGGAAATTGGGTCATGCTTCAAGCATTACCATCCAACCGGAGTATCCACTTACTATACCCGACACACGAAGGAGCACCCCCCCTACCAAATACAGCTTTGGAAGATACAAAAAACTTGGAGCTGCAGACAAATAATTGCATTTGGACATCGACGGGAGAAGTAGACCCTGACCGACTGCTTGTCAGAGAATAAATGGAAACCAAGACGACCAACAGAAATGAGAGTTCTGTCGACAATATTTCTGCACAGAAGAATAAACAAAATAACCCACTATCCCCACCACCACCCCCACCACCTCCACCTCCTAAGGAAGATAGTGATAGTGACTTCGACATGGGTCATGGGACAATGCACATCCCTCTATATGAGGGTGATGAGGACCCCAGATGACATTGGTTTGTCTGTGAGTTGACTTGGGAGGCAAACCAAGTTACTGATGAAGACAGACAGATGGGGCAGTTCATCGGTGCCTTAAGGAAAAGGGCATTCACTTGGTATATGACCTTTTCTGAGAGAACCCCACGAGCAACAAAAGCTGAAGTCAAAGAACAATTTCTATTGTTCTTTAAAACTCTAGATGCAAAAAATCTGGTAGCAAAGAAATTAAAGACAACATCACAAAAGCTAGGAGAAACTATCCACGACTACGACAAACGCTGGAAAGACCTTCTCAGCCAGTTGGATTATGTCATTGATGAGAAACTATTAATCCAGTGGTTTCTTGCAGGTCTATCACAGAAGATTCGTTGACACGTCAGTCTGGAGACATTCAAAACTTATGAAGATGCACTCACAAAAGCTGTACAAGTAGAAATGGATGAAGACATTCCAGCATACTCCACATATCACAAACTGGAGGAACAACTTGATATCATGCATAAATCTCTAAAATACCTAAACCTTAAGAGTCAGGATATTTGGTGCACGAAATGCTCGACGGTCGGACATTCAAAGGACAACTACCGACAGGATATTAGTGGACAAGAATTTCGATTTGTGCAAACAAAATGTTTATGTGACATCTGCCAGGAGCATGGAGAGCATACCAAAAAATATTTCCCATTCAACATGAAGAATGTCAAAGCATCATGGTGTGCAATCTGTGAAACTAAAAATCACAACACCTCAGACTGCCACCTGAATCTAAAGAATCGACAAAATTATCAGGCAGTATATCAGACTAACGTAGTTGCACAAAACAATGAGAAAAATGACCAAAATAATCAAAGGTATGAAGGCCATCGGTACGAACGCCAGTTTGACAATCGACGTGGAGGCTATGGAATCGAGACAACCAACCACATCGGCCCATCCAATGTTTCACATGTTACAAGGAAGGACACGGACATGCAGACTGTCCATACAAGGACATGATTGACCTGAAATTCTGTACTAATTGTGGTGTAGGGGATCACTCATTAGAGGATTTCCCTATTGTGCTTGAAAAAATAAATAAAAAGAAGAATGTTAATGTCTTGTCATGTGTGGAAAAACATGATATTATCAATACAAAGAATTTACATATCGTAACCCGACAAGGGACGAAAACTGGGAATGATAGCCCCAAATAAGCAAGATAAAAGAAAAAAATGTTTATCCTGACCCAGTTAAAGAAAAACAAATATATAAATATGCAACAAATATATTTAGAGAATTTGCTCGACAAGAAGAAGAAGATGATAATCAACAGGACACAGTAAAAGAGCTAATACAGTTGGTACAAAAATATAAAAAAATATCGCAATTCATCGACTTACTGTATAAAATAAAACACAACAAAAACACCGAAAAACAAACAAAGAATATTTGTAGCTTAAACCAAAAAGATAAAAGTGATGCCGACCCACTTGTTGACTTGGAAATAGAAGGATACCATGTCTGACAAGTTGTACTCGATTTCAGATCACAGGTAAATATTATGACTCGAGACACATGGGAACAGTTAGGCAGACCTCGATTATATGAATCAGGCATATACTTGAAACTGGCAGACCAAGGCCTAATTGAACCTATTGGAGTCTAGAAAAATGTTGACACACCGATAAAAGGTATATCGACTAAAGTCGACTTTGAAATTATTGACCCTAAGGAAGGATCCAGTTCCTTCCCAGCGTTAGTAGGTCGACCTTGGGGGAGAGAAATGAAAGCCTCTATATCCTTGGACAAATAAAGAATCAAATTTAAGGGGAATGGACAAAAGGTCATAGTACCTATTCATCCATCCCAAGGAGAACCTTGGATAGAACCAATTGATGAAGAAGTTGACATTCAACAACTATATCAGATATAGAATAATGAAGATTACACAGAACCTAATACATATGGTGAACTTTACTTAGGAAACCAAGACTCAATAGGATACAATTTAGATGTAGAACTATATGATTGGGAGGTTGAAAAATATGAAACAAAAGCAAAAGGATGCTGGACTATTAAAAAAGTACAGAAGAAACCAGTCAAACAATGCTTTGTGGTGTCCAGCATCCCAAAAATATTTGAAAAGAAAATTAGGGAATATCCTACATTGCAACCAAAAAATATAAATACAACAAAAAACCCAAGGTATAAAGAAAGAGAATCACCAGTTATACATGTAGAGCAAGTATCTAGGAACATCGGTGAACATGGCCGACTACAAAGTTTAGTAGAAAATTTTACAGGACAAGTTTCTAGATGGTGGGATACCCATCAGTCAAGACTATAGACATGGAAAACAGCTTTGACTTATTTTGTAGAAAGGTTTGGAGGAAAGAAGTTAACCAACCAGGCTCAGATACCTATATTTACCCAAGGACAAGATCCAAAAAACCATATAAAGACATGTGAAAAAGAATGGATAAGACTGGGATATAAGGATGAACGCACATGGCCACACTTATTTCCATCAACACTCACCGACTTACCGAACAAATGGTACAAAATGGAAGAAGCTCGGGGTGAAACATTTCTATGGCATGAACTTAAAGAAAATTTTATCAAAGATTTCAACTTTGAACCCCAAAATGAGAATTTGGTCGAAACTGCAAAACAGATCAAAGCATTTGTACAACCGACAGAAAACAAAACCTTAAGGGACAACCGACTGACATTAAACTATAACAATATACAAAATGACACAATACCACAGTCAACAAGACTATAGTTGGAAAATGAAAAGTCGAAAGGGAAAATGTTTATATGGAAATCAAATCATGTGGAAACGACCAAACCTATTCGCACAATACTCAAAGTTGAAACAACCGACAAGGAGGATAACGATCAAATGACTGTAGCAGAATTTCTTGCCACATTCTCATAGTTTAAGGAAGGAAGTCGACCAATCAATGAAGCTAAAGCACTGGAATGGCTAGATGCTAAAATTAAAACTAGAGAAGTCGACATATCAAATGATGATCGACCAAAAATAACAAAAATTGGAGACTACTGGTTTGAAGCACAAACAACAGAGATCACAAACCTACTGAAATAATTTTAGGATGTATTTTCTAGAGACTATAAGGATCTTAAAGGTCTAGTACATGAAATGGGTGAAATGAAGATCGACATAAAACCTGATGTTTGACGTGTCAAGAAACGACCATATAAACTAGCTCACAAATACAAAGAGATAGTCAAGAAAGAGATTGATAACATGCTTGTAGCAGGAATCATCTACCCTATTGACTAATCAGAATGGGCAATTCCAATGGTGGTTCAACCAAAGAAACATTATCCAACCAAGCTAAGGATCCGTGTCGACTTCAGAGAACTCAATAAAGTTACATTAACAGACCCATTTCCAACTGCTTATGTAGATGAAATCTTAAATGAGGTAGTAGGATATGAATGCTATTCGTTTACAGATGGATTCTTAGGTTATAATCCAGTACCAATAGCCAAAGAAGACAAAAAAAAGACAACATTTGTATGTGAATTTGGCTCATTTGCTAACAGGGTTATGCTTTTTGGACTTAAAAAGGCATCTGTAGTCTTTTCAAGGATTGTGGTTAAAACATTTCAGGAGTACATTTACAAAACAATGACAGTATATTTCGATGATTGGACAATATACTCTACACTAAAGGGCCATTGTAAATGTCTAAGACTTATGTTGGAACGATGTCGACAGATCCAACTATCACTAAACATCAAGAAGTGCATATTTTTAACTCCTATAGGAATACTATTAGGGCATATCATCTGTAAAGAAGGTATTAAAGTCGACTTCGTAAAAATAAAAATCATCCTCGACTTAAAAACCCTGATGAATCCGAAACAAGTTAGGGTACTACTTGGTCATACTGGATACTATAGAAAATTCATAAGACATTATTTAGACATGACATACCCATTGGAAGAATTGCTAAGAGATGATCAGGAATTTAATTGGACAGAGGAGTGCAACATATCATTTGAAAAACTAAAAAGAAATCTAGTTGAAGCACCTATCCTAAGGTTTCCAAACTGGTCGATCAAATTCCATGTTCACATCGATGCATCAGGACTAGCAGTAGGAGGAATCCTAACTCAACCAGGAGATGATGGAATGGACTATACTATAGTTTACAGTAGTAGGAAACTAAACAAATATGAAAGAAACTATTTGACAACCAAAAGAGAAACATTAGGAATGGTCTTCGCACTACAAAAATATCGACACTATCTACTAGCTAATCCATTTATCTTTTACACTGACCATCAAGCACAAGAATAACTACTTGGACAGACAAAGAAATTTTGGTACCTCCCTGTTTCTTCGGGATGAAGAAATGTTTTGTTTGTGAGGGAGATGTTGGAGGAGAAAGTCGGTATGCCGACTTGGATGATAGCGAACTTAGTCAATTAGCCAACTAAGTCAGTCAACTGATTAATGAGAGATTAGGTTGGCCACCTAAGGTTGTGTCGGTTGAGTGAACCGATAGGTAGTTATTTGTAACTATTTGTAAATCATATATATTAGGCTGTTGAGCCAGATGAGAACTCAGTTCAGTTCTCTATATTGTATGGACCCTTTCACTATAATATAATCTATTATTCTACTTACTTGTTCTTATCTCTTGTCTCTGTTATGTATGTCTATATTAATGTGTATTATTGGTAACCCTATGTGATCTGTGAGATTACAATAGTATCCAAAGGGTTCCTTATATTGTGCTTCAATGGGGTAATGGAAGGTCAAATCCAAGCGATCTCGAGGCATATGAAAGGCCAAGAGACAAGTGACTCGGATCCACATCAAGGAAAACTCCAAAAATATTTTTCCTTTCGCACACATCCCGATGTACACGGGTTTAAGGGTAATATCCATGTGTATACACGGAAAAGGGATTAAAATTTGCGTACAACAAATAACAGGTGTTTTTAGGGATGATCTTGGAAACATCAAAGGTACAAAAATAGTCCATGGGGTCCAAAGAGTCTGCAGAGGGATAAGGAAGGCCATATATATGTGATCTACCATGTGTGGTAAAATCAACTATAACACCTTGTCCACTGAGGCTTTGATACCATATTAAATTGAGCACACAGATTTGTGAAAAAACACACAACTCACAAGATAGATCACACAATTTACTCAACAATTGAAGAATGAAACAATGCAAAAAAGGCTTGCAGCTGTGAATGCTTTCATTAATAAAAAGGTAATTAGATAATAATTAAAATGAAGTACAATGGCTAAATATCCTTAAGCAATTCAAATCCTATGTGAGGAAATTCGAATTGGTTTGACTCTACTTGACTAAATGGTTAACTGAACCTTGTCTAAATCATTAGTGGAGGACTAAATGGTTAATTGACCTTGTCTAAATCATTATCGGAGTTCATCAGAGTTCTAAATCACAACTCAAGTGTCTAATTCAGTGTTAACTGTCGAGCGAAATTGATGTCGTTTTAATTCCGTTGCAGTAATTGCCCAACTATTTATTTACTTATCAATCCGGGGTACGTAAACTGACGAAGCACGTGCA